>JABSTT010006237.1:0-14287 GCA_013339685.2 Hyalomma asiaticum | reverse complement strand
TCTGGTAGGCGGGAACGACTGAATGTCAGCACTATGTGGAGCGTCACAACCTCTTCCCCGTTTCGCCTTATGGTGATGCGGCGAAGGGCGGTAACACCTTGATCTCGGAAGCCTTCAAGGAGGTCGGAGTCTGTTTCACGAATCAGGTCACGTTCTGTTATTACTCCTTGTATTGTGTTTAAGCTGCGGTGAGGGGTAATGGACACCTGTAGGCGTGCAAATTGCTTCAGCTTGAGGAGAGTGTCTGAATGGTTTTTTTCTGATACTTCCACAAGGAGGTCACCGGATGGAAGTTCTTTGCTTCATACTTTTTTCCTATAGCTTTCTGGAGGGTTTTGGCGATTAGAAACACAGACATTGCAGTAACTGATTCGTCATTGGAGAGTGAGTGAATGACCAGGAAACGTGGGAAGTGTTCGTACTCTTGTCGGGTTCTGGCAGCGATTTCTTCGGTGCGGCTCCTTTTCAGGGACCGATCGGGTTTTTTAGAATTATTAGAGCTCATACGACGTTTGTATTCTGACGGTTCCTCGAGTGTCACCTGTGTTTCACCGTCTTACGCACAGGAAGGTCCCGGGGCTGCTGCCTGGTGAACAGACGAGCAGCCCGTCGGCCGGAGCTTGACCATGGCCCCGACCGCCACCATTCGTGGTTTCTACCCTTCACCTTAAAACCTTTCGCCACGGTACGGATGACAGCTTCGGTGTGGGGGCTAAGGGTCCGTGGTGGCGCCAAGCACCATCACCTTTGATACTCAAGGTGCCCTTGCGGGGGCCTTTCTTCAGTAAAATTGAGAACCAGTGAAAGAGTAGTTGACGCGCTATTTCTTGCCCGGGTCGCCGAAGTTTCTTTTCTTTAAAAGTTGACGGCGCTGTTCGGTTGCACATGGCCGACTTGCACCGAGGGAGGCAAAGATGGCGGAAAGGCCGCTGAGGCGAACAAAGAAAGTAGAAGCAGAGTCTGCTTCCATGAATAGCCCTTCGGACACCTGTCTATCTTCGCGCACGCAGAAGGGGAGAGCGTTCCAGCGTCCCCGCGGCGGGAGAGAAGGAAGCCATTGTGGCGATAATCAGCCGGCCGGTCGGGGGGAAAGGATGAAAGAGGGGGTCCATCCTCACCGGGCTCTCCTCAGGAATCTGGTTTTTTCTTGTTTGTTGTTCTTTTGCTTTTTTTCGTTTGGCCCGAAGAGCGACGTAGTTGACGGCAGAGTGACCCATGTGTACATAGTGTAAATAGTTTCTTTCGCGGTTTTGTTTTTCGCCTCCGGGAGGCGAGGCGCCTGAATGTGTTGGTACTGCACATGGCGCGCGCGCGGCATCGTTGTCTGGTATTGCGACGAGCGCGGGTTTTGGGCCCGAAGCGGCTTGTGTAGCCGTGGCCCTGGAGAAAAGGGGTTCACTCTGCGCGGTCTGTACGAGCTTGGCCACAGTTTCATGCCACCTTCGCGGTCAGCGCTGCGTGTTTACGCGCGTCGGCAGTGGCACCCCCCCCCACAGCAGAGGAGAGCGATTGCGCGCCGCTGCAGTAATTCCAGCCAGTCGTAAGAGCGGAAGGCTTTAGTTGAAGTTACTGTGCTCTGCGATTTGGCACGGTGCAGTATGAATGCTCAGCTGTCGCCGTCCCTTCCGCGTCTGTTCATTCCGTAGGCAACACGTTGTGGATGTCCCGTTTCGTTTGGTGTCACGGATGAGCAGTGTGCGTTCGTGAAAGGATTATCCGCTAGTGTAAGGTCATGCGGCATCGCACTAGTGAAGACCACGTTTACATTGGTTACTGCCCGACTGATTTCAGACGGAGAGATAACCTGACAGAGACGTCTCTCTCTTTTTCTATTTCTACGCTTTCTCCAGTTTCTCTTCGCTGTTCTAGTTTTTGTACTAAGCGTTCCTCTCTTTTTACGTACCGTTTTGCTCTTGCTGTTTCGTTTTCGCTACTTTGAGAATGATTTCTAGCCTCGCGTTGTTTTATTGTTCGTAGTTAACTTGATTTTTCGTTCTTGTTCTGCGCGACTGTTTTTGTTGTTGTTTCTGTTGTGTTTTTCTGCCGCGCTGATTTGGCGGCCGAAGTCTGCGTGTCCGGAGCGGGGCGGCGTGGACGGCGAGGCTGCGGACGGAGCCGTGGTCGCGGCACTTGGTGCGGCCAGGAAGTCGACAGGGTCGACGGCACGTGAGACCTGTGGCCGGCGTCCAGAGCTCGTGAAGAGAAGCCGTGGCGCGCGTCGGCTTCATTGGACACTTGAAGAGATTTGCCGCGGTTGTGTTGTCGCGTTTGTTTTCGGTATCTTTGGTTTTGGAGGTAGTTAGCGGATTTTCGTTGTGTATCGGCACCGTCGGTATTGTTTTTTTTAGGGGGGCTTTTAAGGAGGGAGGGATGTGGGGCCGCGTCCCGCTCGACGCCATGTTTTTGCACGAAATGCTCCGCATCCCCCTTTCCCTGCTGGACGGGGCGGCGGCCCGCCCGCTTCGCCCATGTGGTTTTAACATAGGCTGCCATTGGGCAGTGAGAAATTCCCAGAATGTTTGCGCGTTCTGGCGTTTCTGGTTTTGGAGATGCCTCGGGAGAACACGCTGGGTCTCGGGGCGATGCGTACGTGCTTTTGCGGCTCTCCGGGCGGCGAGGCCTCGCCGCCCGGACCTCGCGTCGTCTCGGGCTCCAGCGACCCACGGCAGCGGCCGGCGATCTGCGCCCATCTACGTATGTTCCTTTCTTTCTATTTTCCTTTTCTTGGGGCGCGGTCGCGGGTACGCTGGCCGGGGTTAGGCTCTCCTTCCCTGCATGGTTATTTTTGTGTGTTATTGTGTGTTCGCGTGTTGTTCATTGTTACTGTCCGTTGTTTGTGTTATCGCGCTCGCGTTTTGTTATTCATTATTGTCCTTTTGTTTATATTTAATTCGACTTATTCAGCCTTGTATTATTTGTTTTGTTTTAACGTGTGTTTATTAAATTACCATGCTGGGAGAGTTGCGCCTAATGTTCTCGTCTTTCGCCGCGTGCGACGGTTCGTGCTGTCCTGTCCCGAGACGGGCCGCGGGCCGACGCGCGCGGTAACGCGGCATGCATGGCTGAGATGGCGAGCGCGCGGACGCGACGACCTCATTCTCTGCTCGTTGAGTGCTCGAACCCACTGCAAGGGGTTGCTAGCGGCGATGCCGCTGCTAGCAGTAGTTAATTAGTAGAAGTAAACCCCTACACATTCCAGTGTAATACCTGTGTATCCATAGTGAAGAAGAAGTTAGTGCTGTGTGTTCAATAAAGACCAATTACGTTAGGCCCTTTTGGGGCCCCGTAATGGGAATTCTCTCTTTCCTAGAGCGGTCGACGGAGTCGCGCCGCTCCCTTGGTGTGTGCTGAGCCTCTTTGCTCGGGGTTGTGTCCATCGCCTCTTGCATGACTCTGGACACCCGCTCCAGCGAGCGGTGGGTTCCCCGAGCAGGCCTCACCTCTGGAGGTGAAGCCTTTGCTCCCACCTGGCTGGAAGCCGGTGGGTCCTGATTTTGAGAAGGTGGTGCAGCGCTAGCTGCAGCCACCTTGGGAGCAGATGGCTTTACTGCCAGGTCACTGCGTGTGTGCTGGGCAGCAGCCGACGGCCGCTGTGACGCTGCTCCCTGACGCGTCACATCGGCGTAGCTACTCAGAGGCAGGTAGGACACCCGCCGTCGTGCCTCCCTAAACGATACATTCTCTTTTACTTTAATGGCCACGATTTCCTTCTCTCTTTTCCAGGACGGGCAGGAACGCGAATCCGCAGGGTGCTCGCCCTCGCAGTTGGCACACTGTTGCTTGTTCTGGCATGTTTCCGCAGGGTGGTCATGGGCACTGCATTTTGCACATGTTAACTGGCCTCGGCAATTCTGAGAACTGTGCCCGAATCTCTGGCACATAAAACATCGCAAAGGATTTGGTATGTAGGGTCTCACACGTATTCTGACATATCCCGCCTCAATTGTTTCTGGTAAAATGCTGGACTGAAAGGTAAGTATAAGGTGTTTTGTTTTGATCTCCTTCCCATCACGTCTCATCAGAATTCGTTTAACATTGCTCACATTCTGTTCCTTCAATCCCTCTAGGATTTCTGCTTCTGGAAGCTCTATGAGGTCATCATCTGATATGACACCACGTATGGTGTTCATAGTACGGTGAGGGGTGACTGTAACATCTACATCACCAAAAGAGGTTAGATTATGAAGCTTGTCGAATTGTTGTTGTTTTGTTGTTTTGTGGGGTTTAACGTCCCAAAACCAGTTCTGATTATGAGAGACGCCGTAGTGGAGGGCTCCGGAAATTTCGACCACCTGGGGTTCTTTAACGTGCACTGACATCGCACAGGGCACGGGCCTCAACATTTCGCCTCCATCGAAATGCAGCCGCCGCGGCCGGGATTCGATCCCGCGACCTTTGGATCTGCAGCCGAGTGCCATAACCACTAGACCACCGTGGCGGGGCTTGTCGAATTAGTTAGTTAGTTAGTTAGTGGTAGGTTTTTCTGGCGCAAGGGCTACTAAGGCCAAAGAGCGCCAAACACATGGTTTGAGGTGAACCTGGGTTAGTAAGCAGGGCTCAGGGTCAAGGATAAAACATGAATGTTGGTGTATAGGGCCGTAAACAACTAAGGTCGATGGTGATGTGCAATGGGACTTAAACACATGTGTTTGCCGTAGTCATGCAGACCTGCAACAGTCCTTGCCAAAGCAAGGAGTGCGGGGTGCTTAACATGTGTGATGAAAAGCTCAGCGAATTCCTCAGGAGTGAGGAAAGGCTGAGGTCACTTTGAATAAGAGATTCCACGTAAAAAACCAGCACTGGATAAAAACTTTAAAACTCTACATAGTGGAAATATGGGTGCGTCACCTACGAAAAAAGCTGGATGTAGTGGTGTGCAGGTTTTATATGCCTCGGGAAAATGATGCTTCCTTTCATGTTCTAGATTCTTGCACATTATCAGGATATGAATGACGGAAAGGCGTTCCCCACATTTTGGACAGTGCCGAGCTAGAGAGTTTGTTAAGAGGTGTGAGTGTGTGGCGTGTGTGTGACCGATCCGGAGCCTGCACAATGCAACCTCCTTATACCTGTCATGTTTTCCTGTAGTATAGCTCCCTATTTTAGGTTTGATTATGCGCAGTTTGTTTTCGCTTACTGCATCCCATTCTTCTTGCCATTGCTTACGGATACTATGTTTAATATGTGGCCTGAGGTCTTGGTATGGTACTTTTTCTATGTCAGCGGAATTACGCGAGGCAGCTGCTCTTGCAAGACTGTCGACGGCTTCGTTGCCAGGTATGTTGCAATGTCCCGGTATCCAGCATAGTGTTATTTGGAGTTTTGATTTGTGGGCTGATATGAGAGATTTGTGAAGAGAGTTGGTCACTGAGTTTTTGTGCCACTTCTTGGATGCTAGGGCCTTTACCACGCTGAGGGAGTCCGTGTATATGATGGCAGCTTGCCGTTTCATTTTTAGGATGTGCCTCACAGCCAGAAGTACGCCGTAGCATTCCGCTGTAAATATGCTTGTGTGATTATTCATCCATTTCGATTCAGAGAAATCAGGGCCGAGGACTGCACATGCAACTCCGGATGACTTCGAAGCATCAGTGTAGTACTCTACACACCTGTACTTGGCCTGCAGGTACATAAAGTGTTGGCTTACTGCAAGCGGGTGTCCGCGTTTGCCCACCTCAAGAAAAGACGTGTCACAGTGGATGGTATGCACTTCCCACGGGGCGATTGTGTCCTTGTGGGAGACAGTCAGGAGGCTGGTAAGTTCAGATGTTCAAGATGAGATGCAACTCTAATGGGATATGGTGGCATAATTGATGGTCGGGATAAGAATAACTGCGTCTTGGTGGAGTCTCGAAGCAGTTCGCCGGAAGGATGCCCTTCCTGCGAAAGAACCTTGGTAGCATGTGTTACGCTTATGAACTGCCGTCGTCGATCTAATGACCATCGATCCGCCTCGACATAGAGGCTGGCTGTTGGACTGGTTCGGAAGGCACCAGTGGCAAGACGAAGGCCAAGATGGTAGACGGGGTCAAGCATTTTGAGCGCGTACTTGGGCGCAGATTCATACACGACCGACCCGTAGTCAATGCGTGACAGGACCACACTGTTCAGCAGATGAAGTAGACAGTCACGGTCTGTTCCCCATGACTGATGAGAAAGAATCTTCAGTAGATTCAATGCTTTTAGGCATTTTAGCCTTAGCGCTTTGATGTGGTTTACAAAGGTAAGCTTTTGATCCACCAATATGCCTAGGAACTTGTGTTCCTTTTTAATGGTTATAGGTTGCCCTTCCAACGTAATGTTGGGGTCTGGCCTCATCCACGCATTTTAGAAAAAACAACACCGACGGTCTTGTCACCATTCAGTTTAAAACCGTTTACGTCTGCCCAGCTTGAGAGTCTGTTTACACCAAGCTGAATTTGCCGCTCACAGATAGCCAGGTTGCATGATTTGTAACAAATCTGGATGTCATCTACATAAACAGAATATGATATAGTTCTTGGCAGCGCTGTTCTTAGCGAGTTCATCTTAACCATGAAGAGCGTGCAACTGAGTACTCCTCCTTGGGGGACGCCATTCTCTTGTGTAAAGCGCTTCGACAGAGCATTTCCTACACGGACCACAAATGTGCGATCGGAGAGGTAGCTTTCTATGGTATTCAGCATGTTTCCCGAAATCCCGAGTGAGTGTAAGTCACGGAGTATACCATAGCGCCATGTCGTGTCATAGGCCTTCTCCATGTCAAAGAAGACAGCAAGACAGTGTTGTTTGTGGATGAAGGCATCTCTGACGTAGGACTCTAGTGCTACAAGTTGGTCCGTGGTTGACCGACCGGACCTGAATCCGGCTTGGCGCTGGTCGAGAAGTCCGTGGAATTCCAGAAAATGCATAAGGCGACGATTTACTATTTTTTCAAAGACCTTGCACAGGCAGCTGGTAAGTGCGATAGGCCTGTAACTAGGTGCGAGTGTGGAATCTTTCCCTTGTTTAAGGATTGGTACTACAACTGCCTCTTTCCAGGCTTTCGGCAGGCGCCCGGAGGGACCATATCTTGTTGAACAAAAAAAGTAGTGTTTCATAGGTGTCTTCGTGTAAATGCTTCAGCATGCCATATGTAATCCTGTCAGGGCCTGCTGCTGAGCTGCCACATGTCGTCAGAGCCGCCTTCATTTCCTCCATAGTGATTGGACAGTTGTAGCCACCCGTGGATGGTTTTCTGTCGCGTATGGGCTTCCGCTCTTCAACTAGCTTGTGGCGCATGAAAGAGTCTGTATAGTGTGCTGAGCTGAAGACATATTCAAAGTGCTGGCCGAGTGCATCTGCTTGGTGTTCCAGTGTGTCACCAGCAGTGCTAACGAAGAGCACGGTATGCGTGCTGTGCCCTTGTAGTGCTCTGAGTCTGTTGTATACCTTGTGTGTATCAGTACAGGAGTTGATAGAGGAGAGGAACGAGTGCCAGCTTTCCCGTTTCGATTCCCGTCGAATGCGCCGGCCATTTGCTTTGGCGCGCTTGAAGTCTACAAGGTTTTCAAAAGTGGGATACCTACGGAATTTCGACCACGCCTTGTTTTGCTGATCGCGGGCATTCTTACACTGGGCATTCCACCACGGCCTCCGTTTGTTTTGCGTCCTACTTGTTGTCTGTGGAATGGATTTCTCTGCCGCCTCTATAATATGGAGTGTAATGAAGGATTGCAATTCATCAATGCCCAGGTGTGTGACTGATATACAGGAAAGCTGCGACAATATTTGAAACAATTCCCAGTCAGCCACCTGTTCTTTAAATTTTGTAAGAGTGTTTATGCACCCACTTATGTATCCTTTGTGTTTTAGAGAAACGGGAAAGTGGTCACTCCCATACAGATTATCAAGAACAGCCCACTCTGTGACTGCAAGAAGTGATGGAGAGCCAATAGCAAGGTCTATTGCAGTGGAAGTGTTATGTGCTATATTATAGTATGTGGGTTCCTTTCTATTAAATAGGCAGGAACCAGAAGACAATAGGAATTTTTCAATTAAGGCACCACGCGAGTCAGTCCTTGCACATCCCCAAAGTGGATGGTGCGCATTAAAGTCGCCGACCAAAAGGAAGGGGTCAGGGAGCTGACCCACAAGATTTTCAAAGTCTTCAACACATAGGCGATGGTTCGGGGGAATATATATGGAGCATACAGTCATTATTCTGCCAAAGATTACTGTTCGTACCACGACTGCCTCTAAGTCCGTGACAAGGGAAAGACTTTGCGTGGGAATTTTTTTCTGTGCGACAATGGCAACACCACCCGATGAGTGAACATTGCCCTGCCTGTCCTTTCGGTACACAGTATTGGGAGCGAGGACATACCGTGGCGCCGCCACGCGGGAGAACCGGTGTGACGCGCAAAGTTGGATTGCTCCGACAGCACTGCCTTGCTCAGCCCGGAGCTGCTTTGCGCGTCGCCTTTTTATTGTTATTGCCGTTTATTTCAGCTAGACGATATCTGTAAAATGCTGTTGTGGCTACGTTATTGATTCTTCAACAAGGTAATTAACTCTTCCGGAAAAAGAATAGGTTCATTACAAAGCTTTAGACACCGCGTCGACTGCTGTTGTCGTCTGCTATGGTCACCGGCGAGGATACCGCGCGTGCGCAGTCCGCTGGTTTTTTTAGGTGAGATAGCATTTTGATGAATGAAAATGAATGAAAGGTAAGCATCAGATGGTTTTAGCGCGTGGTTGCGGTAAATACACATAGCTTTTGGCCGCAAGAAAGGCGTGCGACGTGTTTCTCGTGCAATTCATTCATTGTATGTTTGCATCAACAAAGGGACCGCCGTTGACAAGAAGAAATCGAATTAGCAAATTTGTATTCATGCTGAACACGCATACCCCTATGCAGCGCGATGCGAGTGGTTCCTTCATTTTTGCGGAAAGCAGCAGGCATAGAGCTGCATTCAATTGCGACGTCGACCTTTCTCACATGATTTAAGGTGTACACACGACATACGCACATGCGCGCCTCACTAAACCTTGTTATTTTTGAACAGGGGGTTCACCTTAAGACGCTATGGCTTGATCACAATTTAAATTCTCGCCAGTATGACCCCAAGGACACTAGCCTGGAGCACAGTTGTCCGTTGCTTCTCTTTCTGTTGCTTATTTTTCCCGCGTATTCAAGACGGTCGTCACACGGCGATTTTCGATCGCTGTCGAACCAGTTCATGGCTGCATTTTTCGACGAATGACTCCCGTCCGTATTTTGCACGAAGGGGCCAATAGCGATCGAAAATACAGCGTAAGACCGGACGTATTAGTTTACTCATTTGAATGCACTAGCAGAGACTCCGGAACGGGGGTGGGTGGGGGCGGTTCCCCCCCCCCCCCCCGCCCCTACCATTTTTCTAGAGGGGGCTCGGTCCCCCCCCCCTCCCACTTTCCAACCGTTTCCGCGGAAATAAAAGTTTTTGACAAGATGATGATTTGTGGGGCTTAACGTCCCAAAACCAGTTCTGATTATGAGAGACGCTTTGACAAGAATTTTCAATCTGGTGGTAGTTAAAAAAACCCCAGGTGGTCGAAATTTCCTGATTCCTCCAACACGGCGTCTCTCATAATCAAAGCTGGTTTTTAACGTACGTTAAACGCCACAAATCAGTCAATCAATTAAGCTGGTGGTTCTGTGGTGCAGCGCTTTCCAAAACACTGGATCACACAACCACGTGGGTTGCGCGGTGTGCCGCAAGTTTTCAGTACTTCCGAAAGTCCCAAACATTTTGAAATGTATACCAATGTGAAATAAGCGATGATGCAAATATGTAAAATATTAAACGGCTAAAATGAATTAAAACAATAATTGATTTCATTAATATTATAGTAAATAATAATACATAATATGCATTTTAAATAAATTAGAATCGACAAATACTGAGAACAAAAATAATCAACACAACATGCAAAGACGACAATAAAGGCCCCCCCCCCCCCCGCACACACACACTCCGAAAAACGTTCCGGAGTCCCTTTGCACTAGTACGCTGCAAGGTGTAACTTATTGTGGTCTAAATGATTCAGTGAAACTATCAGTGTCCAGCATCTACACCTTCATCGATAAGCCGTATGACACCCAGCAGCTGCTGATAGAAGGAGAATCTATGTTTGAAGCTGGCCACGTCGTCGTCTGCAGTGTAAAAGGGGAGAGAGAGAGAGAGAGAGAGAGAGAGAGAGAGAGAGAGAATATTTTATTGATGAATCCGGAGATGTTAGCCTGGTTAATGGCCTGGGTGTAAAAGGGGAAGAAGTGATACTGCCTGGGTTCATTTTGCAGACGACGTTTTTTAGAAAATACCAAGTTTCCAATAACTCCGAGCGCACTTTTCAGCTTTTGTGGTCGCTAGGTGTCCGCGAACGTGAAATAAACGCGAATCGACGATGCTTGTAGATAAAACCGCTGGCGAATGGCTGTTCAAGCGCGAGTGAAATGCGTGAACCGTCCGCTTCGGAGGAGGCTCGGCGCGAGGTGGGATCGTGGGGTCACGTGATCCAACTTTGCACGTCAGAACGACCGCAGCGCCAGCCCCTCCAGTGGTGGCCCTCGCGCCCAATACTGTTTAAGAAAGTTTGTGTGTGTAGTGTTTAAGTGTGTTTCTTGTAGACATAGAAGGTTTGGTTGGTGGTCTGCGAGTAGTTCATATATGTCATCTAGATTTTTAAATAGCCCACGACAGTTCCAGTGCATAATGCTCTCTGCAGCCATTCTCTCTTTTTTGTTTTCCTTTTTTTTTCTTAGGGGTAGGAGACTGATCAAGTATCATCGCCAGTAGCCGGCGGCATCACTGGCGGATGTTTCTTCTGCTGTTTGAGGCGGTCTTGAGATTTCCGCCTCGCTTTCGGGGAATCCCGCAGCGTCACCGACTCTGGGGTTCCCGTGGTCACCTCCATTGCTTCCAGTGCGGGCTCGGAAGCAGTTGGAGGCTTGTCATGAGGGAGAGACTCCCTCTCAGGTGTCTGTGTTGTCCCAGATGCCTTTGAGAAATTGACGTCTGGGACTTGAATGGATGGTGCAGCCAGAGGCTGCTTCCTGGGGGGCTGAGCTGGGCGCGCATCAGCAAAGCTGTATTGCGTGCCCACCGACACCGGCCCCCCGGCGCGCTGCGTCAGCATACGATCTCGTAGAAAGAAGTGAAAGCTACTTCCGGGCTTCAGGGAACGTAATGTTTTCCGTTACTTTCAATTGTATCACCTTCTTCTCATTCTGAAAGACCTCACAGGTTCGGGAGTACGCAGCATGTGGTCCATGACAGTTGGGGCATTCATTTTGAGTGGCGGAGCAGCTTTCGGTTTGGTGCTCATGTGCACCACACTTTGCACAGGTGAGTTTTCCGCGGCATGTGTTTGAACCGTGTCCGAATTTCTGACAGTTGAAACACCTTCTCCGGTTTGGAACATAGGGCCGGACTTTGCAATGTATGAATTCTGCTTTGACAGCATCTGGTAGGCGGGAACGACTGAATGTCAGCACAATGTGAGGTGTCACAACCTCTTCCCCGTTTCGCCTTATGGTGATGCGGCGAAGGGCGGTAACACCTTGATCTCGGAAGCCTTCAAGGAGGTCGGAGTCTGTTTCACGAATCAGGTCACGTTCTGTTATTACTCCTTGTATTGTGTTTAAGCTACGGTGAGGGGTAATGGACACCTGTAGGTGTGCAAATTGCTTTAGCTTGAGGAGAGTGTCTGAATGGTTTTTTTTCTGATACTTCCACAAGGAGGTCACCGGATGGAAGTTTCTTTGCTTCAGTTTTTTCCTATAGCTTTCTGGCGGGTTTTGCCGGTTAGAAACACAGACATTGCAGTAACTGATTCGTCATTGGAGAGTGGGTGAATGACCAGGAAACGTGGGAAGTGTTCGTACTCTTGTCGGGTTCTGGCAGCGACTTCTTCGGTGCGGCTCCTTTTCAGGGACCGATCGGGTTTTTTAGAATTATTGGAGCTCATACGACGTTTGTATTCTGACGGTTCCTCGAGTGTCACCTGTGTTTCACCGTCTTACGCACAGGAAGGTCCCGGGGCTCCTGCCTGGTGAACAGACGAGCAGCCCGTCGGCCGGAGCTTGACCACCCTATCGAAAATCCGCCTGCCACCCATCACCATAATCCACCAAAACCACCAACTTAATGGTGGTTTTTTGTGGTGGACATGGTGGTTAGATGGTGATTGATGTTATGTGCCTCGCTGAATGCACATTTATTTGGCTGAGCTCGTCCGGGCCTCTCATGCACCTCCGTACAGTTGTTTACTGTTGTGCGGACAAAAAAGCACAGAAAAGCGAGAGTAATGTACAAGGTAGGCGTCTTCTCTAATTAAGAGAAGGAACCTTCAGTGTTCGTTTGCTGTTGTCATTTCATGCTTTATTTGCATCGCCATAACTGCGACGTAACTGGGTGCAGGCGTAAAAGAGGATGGGGCGCGTTCAGCCAATTAGGTGTGCATTTAATTAAGAACAAAATGTCACCCACCATGTAACCACCATGTCCACCACAAAAACCACGATGCCAATGGTGGTTATGGTGGATTATGGTGATGGGCGACCAGCGCATTTTCAATAGGGCATGGCCCCGACCGCCACCGTTCGTGGTTTCTACCCTTCACCTTAAAACCTTTCTCCACGGTACGGATGACAGCTTCGGTGTGGGGGCTAAGGGTCCGTGGTGGCGCCAAGCACCATCACCTTGATACTCAAGGTGCCCTTGCGGGGGAAGCTTGTCGAATTGTTTTTTGTCTTGAAGTTCTAGAAGTAAATCGCCACTGGCAAGCTTTGATGCTTTGTATCCTGGTCCTAGGATTTCAATAAGAGACCGTGAGACGAGAAAAGGTGAGATCGCTCTGACCGGTTTGGCAGCATTTTCGGAATGGATCACGTGGTAGCGAGGAAAATTTTCTTTCTGGTGGCCAAGAAACCTGAATACATCGGTGCGCCCTCTTTTACGAGGGCGATCAGAGGGGCTGGGGAAGGAACTAGCCATGAAATAGATTGTGTTTCGGTAATAACGCCAACCACCCACCGTGGAGCCCAACAAGGGGACGCTGCATTGCTTATGAGGACTTACAGACGCCAGTTGTACGTTACTACTATAACCTAATATGAAGTAACCTATGTAGGCTATCCACACAAGGTTAACCCTAGCCGCCAGGAAAAACAGAAGTAAACAGAAGAGAGTAGAAGACAGGAAAGATTAAAGTAGGAGAAAAGACAAAGATGTGAGAAGATAGAGACAGGAAAAGGCGACTGCCGATTTCCTCCGGGCGGGTCAATCCGGAGGTGCCGTCTACGTGAAGCCGGGGCCAAAGGGGTGTGTTGCCTCCTCCAGGGGGCCTTAAAGGTCCAAGCACCCGGAATCGGCTCAACCCCCAGGATCCCCTTTTCCCCGGACACGGCTCAGCCACGCACGGCGAGGCGTGGGAGAGGGTCGAAACCCCCCCGTTGGCTCGGGTCCGTGGTGTCGCCACACACCAAACGCCTGCAGAAGCAGACGCCCCTGCGGGGGATGGTTCCGGAGGCTCTGCGAACTTCCTCGACTAGTTGTGAGAGGAATGCTTTTCCGCGGTCGCTCAGGATGACGCGAGAAGCACCGTGCCGGAGTATTAAAGACTGAAGTATGAATTCAGCGACTTCAGAAGGGGACGCTGAACGCACACAAGCAGTCTCGGCGTAGCGTGTCAAGTGGTCCACGGCTGTCACGATCCATCGGTTACCGCTCCAGTCAGAGGAAGGGGACCGTAGATGTCAATGCCGACGACTTCGAACGGTTCGGACGGACACGGAACCGGTTGCAGCTGTCCACTTGGTGGTGTTGTAGGGAGCTTTCGACGCTGACAACGGGCGCAAGAAGCGACATATCTCGCTACACTGGCAGACAAGCCTGGCCAATAGAATCGAGCTTTCACGCGGTCATAGGTTTTATGAAAACTAAGATGACCAGAAGTCATATGGTCGTGAGAAGCCTGAAGGACTTGACGCCGAAGAGAGCGAGGCAGGACAGGCACCCAGCGTCGGCCGTCAGGGTGGTATACATGGCGGTACAGGACGTGGTCTGCGATCTTAAACTGTCCCAGCTGACGACGAAGGCGGGCGTTAGGTGGGCGCGAAGTTCCTTGAAGACGGGCGCTGACAATAAGGGTCTGCAAGCTGGTGAGACTGGAACGATGTGTTGTCGTGCGGCGGTACCAGGTCCACAGCAGCTAACGACGCAGTGTCCGAGGAGGGATTTTGCGATAGTGTGGCGCAGAAGACGGTTGAAGGCCCACTGCATTG
>JABSTT010006236.1:0-11916 GCA_013339685.2 Hyalomma asiaticum | reverse complement strand
AGGTTACCAGAGCATCAAAACATGACAGCAGACCAATGTTTCTGCCTGAGAAATTTCTTGTGTGCACACTTAGAAGGAAACGTAAAGGGAATATAGGTGGTTTCCTTCTTGGTTTGCTAACCATGACCTTTCAAGGTGTTTCGCCTGTTCCTTTAACGAATACAACAGTTGGCCACTGTAACTGCATAAAACGTCGTTTCTTACACTTTTGTTCCTGCCAAATATTCAGGACCGCTTACGTCGCTAAAGCTTATTAGTGTGATTTTCACTATTATTTGCATTCGAAATAGCCGAACATTGCAGTGGTATTCAACGAGCCATGGCCAGGTGACGGGAACAGCCTTTTCACCAACACAAGGTTACCAGAGCATCAAAACATGACACGCACCAATGTTTGTGCATGAGAAATTTCTTGTGTGCACACTTAGAAGGAAATCTAAAGGTGAATATAGGTGGTTTCCTTCTTGGTTTGCTAACCATGACCTTTCAAGGTGTTTCGCCCGTTCCTTTAACGAATACAGCAGTTGCGCACTGTATGTGCATAAAACGTCGTTTCTAGCACTTTTGTTCCTGGCAAAGGTTCAGGACCGCTTACGTCGCTAAAGCTTAGGAGTGTTATTTTCACCATTATTTGCATTCGAAATAGCCGAACATTGCAGTGTTATTCAACGAGCCATGCCCAGATGACGGAAACAGCCTTTTCACCAACACAAGGGTTCCCAGAGCATCAAAACATGAGACACGCACCAATGTTTGTGCATGAGAATTTCTTGTGTGCACACTTAGAAGGAAATCTAAAGGTGAATTATAGGTGGTTTCCTTCTTGGATTGCTAACCATGACCTTTCAAGGTGTTTCGCCCGTTCCTTTAACGAATACATCAGTTGCGCACTGTAAGTGCATAAAACGTCGTTTCTTGCACTTGTGTTCCTAGCAAAGAATTTGGCACCGCTGCCTTCGCAAAAGCATAGGAGTGTGATTTGCCCCGTTATTTCCATTAGAAATAGCCAAACATTGCAGTGTTATTCAACGAGCCATGCCCAGATGACGGAAACAGTCTTTTCACAAACACAAGGTTACCAGAGCATCAAAACATGACACGCACCAATGTTTCTGCATGAGAAATTCCTGTGTGCACACTTAGAAGGAAATCTAAAGGTGTATCTAAGTGCTTTCCTTGTTGCTTTGCTAACCGTTACCTTTCAAGGTGTTTCGCCCGTTCCTTTAACGAATACAGCAGTTGCGTACTGTAAGTGCATAAAACGTCGTTTCTTGCACTTTTGTTCCTGGCAAAGATTCAGGACCGCTTACGTCGCTAAAGATTAGGAGTGTGATTTTCACCATTATTTGCATTCCAAATAGCCAAACATCCCAGTGTTATTCTGCGTGCTATGCCCAGATGACGGATGCGGTCTTTTCACCAACACAAGGTTACCAGAGCATCAAAACATGACACGCACCAATGTTTCTGCATGAGAAATTTCCTAGTGTGCACACTTAGAAGGAAATCTAAAGGTGAATATAGGTGGTTTCCTTCTTGGTTTGCTAACCATGACCTTTCAAGGTGTTTCGCCCGTCCTTTAACGAATACAGCAGTTGCGCACTGTATGTGCATAAAACGTCGTTTCTAGCACTTTTGTTCCTGGCAAAGGTTCAGGACCGCTTACGTCGCTAAAGCTTAGGAGTGTTATTTTCACCATTATTTGCATTCGAAATAGCCGAACATTGCTAGTGGTATTCAACGAGCCATGCCCAGTGACGGGAAACAGCCTTTTCACCAACACAAGGTTACCAGAGCATCAAAACATGACACGCACCAATGTTGTGCATGAGAAATTTCTGTGTGCACACTTAGAAGGAAATCTAAGGTGATATAGGTGGTTTCCTTCTTGGTTGCTAACCATGACCTTTCAAAGTGTTTCGCCCGTTCCTTTAACTGAATAGATCAGTTGCGCACCGTAATGCATAAAACTTCGTTTCTTGCACTTGTGTTCCTAGCAAAGAATTTGGCACCGCTGCCTTCGCAAAAGCATAGGAGTGTTATTTGCCCCGTTATTTCCAATAGAAATAGCCAAACATTGCAGTGTTATTCAACGAGCCATGCCCAGATGACGGAAACCAGTCTTTTTCACAAACACAAGGTACCAGAGCATCAAACATGACACGCACCAATGCTCTGCATGAAGAAATTTCTGTGTGACACTTAGAAGGAAATCTAAAGGTGTATACAGTTGCTTTCCTTGTTCCTTGCTAACCGTTACCTTTCAAGGTTTCGCCCGTTGCTTTAACGAATCCAGTACTTGCGTACGTAAGTGCATAAAACGTCGTTTCTTGCACTTTTGTTCCTCGCAAAATTCAGGACCGCTTACGTCGCTAAAGATTAGGAGTGTGATTTTCACCATTATTTTCCATTCCAAATAGCAAAACATCCCAGTGTTATTCTGCGTGCTATGCCCAGATGACGGATGCGGTCTTTTCACGAACACAAGGTTACGGAGCATCAAACCATGACATGCAGACCAAGTTTCTGCATGAGAAATTCTTGTGTACACACTAAGAAGGAAATCGAGGTGGTTTCCTTCTTGGTTTGCTAACCATGACCTTTCAAGGTGTTTCGCCTGTTCCTTTAACGAATACAGCAGTTGCGTACTATAAGTGCAAAAACGTCGTTTCTTGCACTTTTGTTCCTGGCAAAGATTCAGGACCGCTTACGTCGCTAAAGCTTAGGAGTGTGATTTTCACTATTATTTGCATTCGAATAGCCAAACACTGCAGTGTTACTCAACGAGCCCTGCCCAGATGACAGAAACAGCCTTTTCACCAACACAAAGTTACCAGAGCATCAAAACATGAGACACGCACCATTGTTTCTGCATGAGAAATTTCCTGTGTGCAAACTAAGAAAATCTAAAGGTGAATATAGGTGGTTTCCTTCTTGGTTTGCTAACCATTACCTTTCAAGGTGTTTCGCCTGTTCCTTTAACGAATACAGCAGTTGCGTACTGTAAGTGCATAAAACGTCGTTTCTTGCACTTTTGTTCCTGGCAAAGATTCAGGACCGCGTACGTCGCTTAAGCTTAGGAGTGTGATTTTCACCATTATTTGCATTCCAAATAGCAAAACATCCCAGTGTTATTCTGCGTGCTATGCCCAGATGACGGATGCGGTCTTTTCACGAACACAAGGTTACGGAGCATCAAACCATGACATGCAGACCAAAGTTTCTGCATGAGAAATTTCTTGTGTACACACTAAGAAGGAAATCGAGGTGGTTTCCTTCTTGGTTTGCTAACCATGACCTTTCAAGGTGTTTCGCCTGTTCCTTTAACGAATACAGCAGTTGCGTACTATAAGTGCATAAAACGTCGTTTCTTGCACTTTTGTTCCTGGCAAAGATTCAGGACCGCTTACGTCGCTAAAGCTTAGGAGTGTGATTTTCACTATTATTTGCATTCGAAATAGCCAAACACTGCAGTGTTACTCAACGAGCCATGCCCAGATGACAGAAACAGCCTTTTCACCAACACAAAGTTACCAGAGCATCAAAACATGAGACACGCACCATTGTTTCTGCATGAGAAATTTCCTGTGTGCAAACTAAGAAAATCTAAAGGTGAATATAGGTGGTTTCCTTCCTGGATTGCTAACCATGACCTTTCAAAGTGTTTCGCCCGTTCCTTTAACGAATACAGCAGTTGCGCACTGTATGTGCATAAAACGTCGCTTCTTGCCCTATCGGAAAAATCACCATGATGGGTGCTGGGCAAGCTGGAAAAGATGGTGGTTATGGTGTACGATGCAGGGAAATGGTGGGCGGCATGGTGTACGGATGGTGGGTAAAGTGGAAAGAATGACGGGCAATGTTGGGAAGAACTGGGAGGCTGCTTCCACCATCGTGGAAATGCTGGGAAGCAGCGGGCAGGCGACGAGGGTGGTATAAACGATGGTGGCACATGGTGTACAATCCTGGAAACTTTTGCCCACTATTAGTGTCGCGCTAGAAAGCAGTGGGCGATGTTGTGGGTATACTGTGAAAGATCATTGAAGGCAATATGCTATGCTGAAGAGAACCGTATTTTGCAAATTAAGACTTAATGGAGAGCTCGAGTTGGGGTGGCTGTGATAAGCGTCACATTGAAAGCAGCGATAACAAACGTGTCATGAATCATTGCGTATATGCTTATCGCAGTTTCTTGTTAGCACTCTTTTTCTTGTTCTTTTATGAAAATATCTAACTGCGATTAATGGCAGTGTTATTAGTGCTTTCGTCCAATGCTACATTATCGATAAAGTGGCAGGTTGGGCGAGTTGGTGATACAGGTAATCGGTATGGTGCACAGCGCAGGAAAAAAAAAACGAGGGCAGATACAACAAAACACAGCAAGTCTCTCCTCGTTTTTCGTTTTCTTTTTTTCCAGCGCTGTGTACCATATTATGCCTACTACGTTGTCCTCTTCTTCGTTTTTCTTTTTGTTTTTTGCTTGTAGCAATCAATATTTGTACTACCACCACACGCACGCCTCAACCGTATTGATTGCTAAATAACATCATTTTGGCTGCAGCTAATAATGCACAGAATATGCGCTACAGGGCACTGTGTACTGTTGCGCATGCAATCTGGCGTTACACATATAACGTGCGGAACACGTTGGACCGAGGTTGAGGAAAACGTCGCGAAATGCAAGCTCGCATAAGTTACGGAATCTGCAGAGCTTACGGCAAATTCCAATTGCAGGATGGGATATAAAATAAATACTATATTGTGTTTGCAGTTTTTAGCCTCAGAGCATTTGTTTCTGTATTTCCTTACACTGAAAACATCACAACTGGTCTGAAATTTTGAAACAGAAACCGCAACCCGTGGTGTCGCCACCATCGCGCTATTGCTGAGTTTTTTTTCTTCCAAACATGGCGTCGCCCTGTGCATGTCGTGTTGAACGTGGGGGCGATATTTGTTTTCGTATGGACGATTTCTGGTTGCGCTGCATCTCGGTGTATGTTTAGCGTTGTGCTCATTAGCTCCAGTGGACCTTATTGAGCCAGTGTGAGGTGCGGTGTGCTATAGACTGAGAAAGCAGCAGCCGGCAGCGTCGACACTTCGGAGATCCTTTGTTGACGTCCATTCGCCGAGGGACGTGAGTCGTCGCGACATCGTCTTTCACTGTGTACGCGATAAGTGAGAAGCAGTGCCGGAATGCTTTCTACGTTCCGTGATGTGTGTTCCTAGGAAATGCCTTCTCGTTCGCACACATCGAGGGTCGGCACATCGCTTCTCGACCTACCGACGAACGACGCGGCTCGGCACAGCGCCTCAAGGCCGTCGGACGACGCAAACTGGAATCAGCATGTTTCTTAACTAAGGTAGGTGGCTGTGAATGCTGCGCTTTGTGCCTTGTCATTGTTGTGTGCGCTCTTTACAGCAAGAGTAATGCTGTACGCACGACGTCGTGAGCGGGAACAGGAAAAAGCTGCACGCACGACGTGAAGCTTTTGCCATGGAGGACGTGATGGTAGGGAGCCGTTTTAGTTCGGTAATGTTTGCATTCCGGCTACCGGGGCGAGGATCCAAATCAAAACGCTGCAGGCAGTTCCCATTCACTGGGTGCCTGCAACCATGCGACTTGACGGTGATGACGGGCACACCGGTCCCCTCGATATTTTTCCCCCGCCGCAACGCACCACGCCGAGGCTCAATAAAGAAAAAAAAAACGTTCGGAGGCGTGGTGGTTTAGCGCGTCGCGGTACGCTTGCAGTTTGGGTAAACGTGGGTTCGAATCGCGGCTGTCGTGAAACTTTTCGCTTTTTCTTTGAGTTTTTTTTTTCAACAACAGCTGTTTCATTAACACTAACACTACTGCTCCGAAGGAGCCGTAATGTTTGTTTTTTTTTAAACAGAACCGCGGTGGTGTCAGCGGCGGGCGCGCTAGCGCCCGTCGCTGACGCTCCTGGCTCTGGCAGTAGTGACACGAGCAAAATAGTGAGAGCGCCGAAGGCGCACCGCGAAGCGGCAACGTATGGCAACGGGCCCTCCAGTGACACGGGCGAACCACGGACACGGTTAAAACAGCTATAACAGGAAATGTGCTGGCAGGGATAAACTGCCGGCACTAGAGGCTCGGCGCGGCCGCGTCGTGCGTGCAGCTTTTCCCGGTTCGCGCTGACGACGTCGTGCGTGCAGCATTACTCTTACAGCAAAGGAAATCGAGTAGCGTGGTGCACAGAGCGGTGCCAGTGGCGTTAAATTGGCGTGTGCACGGTGTCTGTGCAGAGCTTAGTCGCAACAATTGCGAAGTGCTGGTCCGCCCGCGCTATCGTACGTGAACATTCCATGAAAGGGAGCATAAAATTGTCGCCACGAACATGATCGTCTTGCTTTTTATACGTGTAACTACATGACTCGCGAAACGTGCCTCTTGCTGTGGTTATCGGTGATGTATGCAAGCGTTTGTGCATTTACTGCCATTTTAGGGCTGCAAACAACGGCGATCCAAACTCATTATGCAAGTGTAAAAACGTGTTAGCTGCTATTAAAAAGGACAAAACTGAGGAAGTTCGAACACATGACAGTAGCAATAGGAATAAATTGTAACAGCTGATATGATATGTGAATCTGTAAACAGCAACAGCATGACGAAGCTTTTTTTAAGGCAGTTTTTATAGCTGGCCTGCTCAGGAGCCATGCATCGCTTTGCAAAGATAGCGTTCACTACAGCCTACCTCTGCAATTCTTCACATTTGTCACTGATAGAAATGAAAGATATTGAATATCTGTCAATGAAAGTTTCTCTGAAATAAATCTTCCCAGAATTTCTTTGCTTCACGAAGGCAAGACGAATGGAATTATAGCAAAAAAAAGCTGAGCTACTCTGTATGAATTCATGATTAATAAGGCAGGCGAACACTGATCATGGGAAGTAGACAACACAAATGCTGACAAAAAAAATATAAAAGAAGATGGCACAACACTTAACCGAACATGCCTTTCCATTCTACTTTCCAGAACTTTGAAAAACTGCAATATGCATCTCGGCCTGTCTGGAAGTAGTCAAGTGTTTGCAAACAGCTTCTGGATGATAAGAACAGTGGGTGCATTCAGAAACTATTTGGAAGCATTCGGATCACTTAAGGAAGGGCCAGGTGTAGAGTGCAGTTTTTTCAAAGTGCTGGCATTTTTAAATGTGAGGCATCTGCAGATAATTTTTGTGCTGTCCTTTTCTTTAGTGTTTGTGTTGTCTAGCTCTCATGCATCCATGCTTGCTTGCCTTGCCTTATTTCATTATGAATTCATCCGACTATCTCAGGCTTACTGTTGTTATAATTCCATTCGTCATCCTTTCATGAAGCAAACAACTTTAATACAGGACAAATTTACTTCGGAGAAACTTTCATTGACATATATTCATTATATTTCATTCCAATCTGTGACAAATGTGAAGAATTACAGTGGTATGGGGTAGTGAATGCTATCTTCACTTAATAATACATAGCTCTTGGGCTGGCTAGCTATAAAAAACGCCCTTCGAAAAAAAAGCTTCAGTCATATGTTATTGCTGTTTGCAGGTTCACATATGTCAGCTGTTGCAATTAATTTCTATTACTACTCTCATGTGTTCGAACTTCCTCTGTTTCGCCCTTTTTCATTGGTAGCTAACAAAATTATACTTGCATAATGAGTTTAGATCGCAGTTGTTTGCAGCACTAATATCACACCATTTAGGGTGCTGCTAGCATGTGATGAATGCACAAAAATCTGCACATGTCAGTGAGAAGTGTGTAAAGGGAAAATTGGGCTAAAGTATGTAATTATCCGCATTCGTTAATGTGTTTATCGGTGAAGACAGGTTTTACAGCCATGGAATGTTGACAAAGACATCTCACAATTTAAATTAGGTGCGGATGTAATTGGGCCCTCTTTTTCTAACATTTTTTTTTGTTTGTAGCCTGCATTAGGCACTACCTGGAGTGAGCTGTTTGTTAAATTACTTTAGAAGTGTCACTTATATTGGAGCTCGTAGTACATTTCTGATTCTGTTAACAGAGTGAAGTGCCTAATATTGTTTAAATTTCTGGTGGTTCTACACATGAAGTGAAGTATCTTTTGTTAACTGATACATGTGCCTGCTTGTTCATGGTTCATACCATGTGGCATATGTGAAAGTATTCACTAATGGGGAAAAATTTGGGCTGTCTGGTAGCCGTCTATACGGTGTGTGTACTTAAACACTGTTGGAATATGAGCTTTGATATTGTCATCTTTGAAAGTATTCACTAATGGGGAAAAATTTGGGCTGTCTGGTAGCCGTCTATACGGTGTGTGTACTTAACACTGTTGGAATATGAGCTTTGATATTGTCATCTTTGTAGTTGCTTCCCAACCTATAGCATATTTTTCTATTCTTCCTGTGCAGGTCTCTTGTTTTAGTATGTGTGTGTTGACTAATTGCTGAAAGAAAGCATAGTAAATGTTTTTCTAGGTGCACTGTGCAGATGTGCAGTTGTGAAATTTGTGTGTGGGTGCGATGTTGCCTGGTTGCTCATTGATAGCTGTATTTGATGGCTTGATAACTCTTGGTAGCTTCAGTGTTACTGTATGAAAGCATGGTTCGCTTAATGTCAGGAACATTTCTGTATATTATAATGTTTTTATTGCAGATAATACTGTTGTGATTCATGGAGATGACTGATCTCTTACGGTGCTTGTGATTACAAAGCGTTGAATAGGTAGGGTCCTGTAAGCAGCTATGTCAGTGGCTTCAAACATGCTATGAAGGAACAAACAATGATGTACCCTGTCCCAAGCCACGCACACGTACTGTAGTTCACCAGGTGCCAGTGGCAGTAGTGGCAGCGCCTGCAGCTGACCTTGCAGTGCTGGAGGGCCTTTTTAGAGTAGTTGATGGCCAGGTGACATTACATACAACTTATCGAGCTTATAGTTTCATGCGAAAAGCTCAGATTTTTCTGTTATTGAGAGATAACTACCATTAATTTCCATTTCTTTTAGTTTGATGAAACATGTAGAAGTAATCTTTTGTGAATGGTTGGGAGTTCTTTTTGCGCATGTCTACATAGGTGAAAAATTTAGTTAATGTCACTATCATCCCTGTGGAGTAGTAAATGTAACGAAAATGTAGTGTTTATCAATGGAAGTTCTTGCATCAGGGTTGATGCCAACATTTGTCTCCTGGGGCCACATCATGACAGCAGTCCTTTAATTTGGGGCAGTGCTGCTGATGTAGCAGAGTAATGAATTCTTGTTATATAAATGTCAGATGGCAGAGAAGCTGGTTTGCACACATAAAAATCATCCTGAAATTTACTTTTGTGTGTGCATTTCTGTGTTTTACTTTGCTGCTGATTGTTTTACACGTACCTATGGGCAGCGAAGGTTTGCATTATAATTCTTGTCTACTGACCTTTAATTGTATCTGTGTGGCTGTATTGTTCAAAAAGAGTTAATACTTTCATAAATATTTTCGTGCAGGTCAAAATTGGGCATGAAGGACAACACCGATGGAAAATGTTGCCTTGAAGCACGGTACTTCTGGCCCGCTGCTGAAGCTGCCAATCGCAGCTTGACGGGCCAGGCGTGCCGCAGCCTTTCTACAGGCATTGAAAAACTTCCAGCAGCACCAGAAAAGGTGGATATGGTTAAAAGTAAGTGAATCATGCCGCACACATTCAGCCTGCGTATTGCTACACATACTGATTGCAGCACACATGCTGTTTAGTTGGGATGTCAGTTTACTAATATGAAAAAAATGATAGTATCACTTCAGACAGTACAGTGATTGTTCTTCTCAAGTGCTGTTCCTTTTTGGCTTGATGTGGCTCTTAATATTTTGCAGGTTGCCTGGAGAAATATGTGGAACTTCACGGTGAAGGTCCGCCAAAGGATATCCGCATTGCCGCCATAAGGTGGTACTTACGGAGCTTTTTCACCGAAGCAGCACAGCAAAGAAAGTCCGGGTGACTAAAAAAAATGTCTCTAGGCAAAATAAATTAATTTTATTAGCCAAATTATCCGCTGCTTTTTGTAAGAAAGGCACTGAAATGCCTGCTTGGCCTTTTAACATATTTAGAACAAAATGTGTGGGCCACAATGTCTTCCTTGTGCTTGATTTATGTGGCTTATTTCAGCCATCAATGTAAGTTTGCTAATGTACCTGCATGAGCAAAAGTAGAATTCCTAATTCTGTCCATCTAAGAAGCCCGTGGCTCTCTGCCTCTACCGCTGGCCAGCCACCCAGCTTGCCCACCTACACCCAGCTTGCCCGCCTACACCCAGCTTGCCCACCTACACCCACCACCACCCAACATGCCCAACACCCACCATCCATCCATCTTGCCCAACACACCCAACACCGGCATCACCCAGCACCACCCACTACATTAATCCACTATAGTGTTTTCCAGCATGCCCGGCATCTGTTTTTTTCCGACAGGGTGCACTTTTGTTCCTGGCAAAGGTTCAGGACCGCTTACGTCGCTAAAGCTTAGGAGTGTGATTTTCACTATTATTTGCATTCGAAATAGCCGAACATTGTAGTGTTATTCAACGAGCCATGCCCAGATGACGGAAAAGAGCCTTTTCACCAACACAAGGTTACCAGAGCATCAAAACATGAGACACGCACCAATGTTTGTGCATGAGAACATTCCTGTGTGCACACTTAGAAGGAAACGTAAAGGTGAATATAGGTGGTTTCCTTGCTGGACTTGCTAACCATGACCTTTCAAAGTGTTTCGCCCGTTCCTTTAATGAATAGAGCAGTTGCGCAATGTAAGTGCATAAAAGGTCGTTTCTTGCACTTGTGTTCCTAGCAAAGAAGTTGGGACCGCTTACCTCCCAAAAGCTTAGGAGTTTCATTTTCACCATTATTTGCATTCCAAATAGCCAAACATCGCAGTGTTATTCTGCGTGCAATGCCCAGATGACGGATGCGGTCTTTTCACGAACACAAGGTTACCAGAGCATCAAAACATCACACGCACCAATGCTTCTGCATGAGACATTTCTTGTGTGCACACTTAGAAGGAAATCTAAAGGTGTATCTAAGTGCTTTCCTTGTTCCTTTGCTAACCGTTACCTTTCAAGGTGTTTCGCCCGTTCCTTTAACGAATACAGCACTTGCGTACTGTATGTGCATATAACGTCGTTTCTTGCACTTTTGTTCCCGGCAAAGATTCAGGACCGCTTACGTCGCTAAAGCTTAGGAGTGTGATTTTCGCCATTATTTGCATTCCAAATAGCCAAACATCCCACTGTTATTCTGCGTGCTATGCCCAGATGACGGATGCGGTCTTTTCACGAACACAAGGTTACGGAGCATCAAACCATGACATGCAGACCAATGTTTCTGCATGAGAAATTTCTTGTGTACGCACTAAGAAGGAAATCGAGGTGTATATAGGCGGTTTCCTTCTTGGTTTGCTAACCATGACCTTTCAAGGTGTTTCGCCTGTTCCTTTAACGAATACAGCAGTTGCGTACTATAAGTGCATAAAACGTCGTTTCTTGCACTTTTGTTCCTGGCAAAGATTCAGGACCGCTTACGTCGCTAAAGCTTAGGAGTGTGATTTTCACTATTATTTGCATTCGAAATAGCCAAACACTGCAGTGTTACTCAACGAGCCATGCCCAGATGACGGAAACAGCCTTTTCATCAACACAAGGTTCCCAGATCATCAAAACATGACACGCACCAATGTTCTTGCATGAGAAATTTCTTGTGTGCACACTTAGAAGGAAATCTAAAGGTGTATCTAAGTGCTTTCCTTGTTGCTTTGATAACCGTTGCCTTTCAAGGTGTTTCGCCCGTTCCTTTAACGAATACAGCAGTTGCGCACTGTAAGTGCATAAAACGTCGTTTCTTGCAGTTTTGTTCCTGGCAAAAAATTGAGGACCGCTTTCGTC
>JABSTT010006234.1:0-14081 GCA_013339685.2 Hyalomma asiaticum | reverse complement strand
GTACCGAAAGGATATGCTGGAAATTGGGCTCAGTGGAAGCATAGTGATGAACCTCCTACAAACACTTGGAAGAAGTGGACAGATGTTTCTTTTCACAAATACATATTTTACAGGTATGAAGACAGCAGAATACGTACGTAATTAAACACAATGTGTCCATGACAGGACCAATCATGGCAAATGGTGGAGTTGCCACAAACCTTCCCCAAGACTGATCGCTCCAGCGTGGTTGTCACGAGTTTGTGTGTGCGGATCTCGGGAGCGCTTGCTCCGATGGATTAAGAGAGAGTGACGGAGGCGAGAGGCGTGAAGAGTTAACAAAAAGCAAAAGACGTTACTTTATACAACTGCACACCGAGACATACAAAGGACGAAAAAACATCAATGCGCACACAAAAGAAAACTAACAAACCAACCTAAACGGCCTAACTACAAATCCTCCGCGTAGGGCGCAGTTCCCACGGGAGTCCCTCAACCTTGGGCCTCGCATTCAAGTCCGCGTCAGCTGCCTGCCGGTCAAGGTGCAGTTAGACGCTCTTACTTTGCCTTCGACGCGGTGCGTTTCAGAGTCGGTGATCTCTAGATGGGTCGTGTCCCGTCGCTGTCGTTGTCAGACGCTGCTGGTGGTGACCGCCGCTCACGCAAGGTCCGTTCTCGTCCTTCGCCTTGCTTCGCCTGCGACGTGGCGGGTCACCGCTTAGGCCTAGCCCAGCCTAGGCCTCCTCACATGTGATGTTCGGTCTCTAACCAAGACCGGCCCTCTGCAGCGATTCTTCTGCCGGTCGTCCCGTTCTGCCGGCGAAGGTGGAGCGCTGCGGGTACGCCGGGAACTGCTGAAGTTCGGCCGCTGCCACTCCGAAGTCCGTGCTCGATCGTCAGCCAGATCGACGGCACCCCGGAGCCCGACGCCCTCGTCTCCTCGTCACCAGACCGTAGCTGGCCAGACACCCTTCGTCGACCGGTGCCGCGCAGAGAATCCCACCTCAGCCTTCCCGAACACCGATCTCTCCTCGGGTCGCGTGCCGCGAGCCCGCTGACATCCAATTGTGAACACCGACGTGTCCACTGCGCGTGCTTTGCCGCGCCACTTCGCCGATCTCTCCGTTTGGCCTAGTGGCCTGTGTTTGTGGGCCCCTTTTACTCATGACATTGGCCCCCCTTTTAAGAGTTTTTTTCTTAAAAACTGCTTCCTCCTCCTCTTCCGAATTCTCCGGTACCTTGCCAAATCTTCTTGCCTTTTGAAAATAAACTTGTGATGTCTTAATTCCTCGCTCACTGTAGCACTGGCCACCACCACACTCTTCGCGCATACACTGACACATCACGCACGTTTGGTCACAGCACACACAACACTAATCATAATCACTTCACACATAGCAAAAGTCAGTGTTCGTTGAGTCACATTTTGTCCACTGAACAGTACACTACAACACCCTAGATCAGTATCTCACATCAATACACGGTATCAATTCATTATATCGTCACTACCAATACATACATATTTCCTTGAACCCATATCTATGTACATAGCAACCTATGTACATAGCTACATATTGATCACTGCAGCACCTTCCTATGCAGCCCTGTAGCCCTTCTTTGCGTCTCCCAATCATAGGACTAATGCTACTAATGCATATTTTACCACCCTCGCATTGTCGGCCCTACATACTTTTTAGCATTTCCCTATACACGAGCTTGGCCAAGACATTCTTTTGTTTCCCTTTCCCCACTAACTCTCTAAGGATTGGTCTATGCCCTATACCTGACACACACAACTATACATACAACTATACATGACTGTACACATCACCACAATAACACCCTTTGCTGTGCGGACATACAGCCATTCCTTATAATCCTTTTCATGCCGGCGGCTGTAATCAGAGATATCCATCTTTCCGTAGCGTTCTTCTCCATGCGGACTTCCACACTGCTATCCGCTTTTGCTATTCTTTCTCCGCTACCCCTATAACCCTTGACAATCACCATTCTCCTTCCTTTCCCATTAGCTAGTTAACTGCTCACCTTTTTCTCATCTCCCTATCGTTCTTGTTCGTGCGGATCTCCTCCTCCCTACCTCGCCCTTTTGCTCTTTATCCTCCTCCAACATTTTTAATCCACCTTTCTGGTAGTCCCACTAATCACTTCAAATCACTAAGTGCTCTGTCTATCTATTTCCTTTAGCCTGTCACTGTTCATTTCCGTTAGAAGCCATCCTATTCATTAACCAACCATCTCTTTTCTTCAGTGGCCACAGAAAAAACCTTTCCGCTTTATTTCTGGCCTACTTCCATTCGACAGCTCGCGCAACCCACGAGTCTGCAACTCTCTCTTGGGCCTCCTTGATGTGATGCTGTCCTAAACCACCCCAACCCCAACCGAAGGCGATGACCTATGCCACTGCTGCCATGTTGAGCTGCTGCCGCTCCTCGCCCACGCCAGGACCCAAGGCCTCCGCAGTTTCGTCGCCAGCCACCGCTGCCACCTCTTAGGCCATCCCACTCACCAATAATCCAGCACGCGCTGAGGAAAACTGATGTTTGGCGCACCCCTGACCACCGCCCACTATGCTACCACTGTGAGGAAGCCGGGCACACTTACCTTGTTTCCTTGCCGCTGGTACAAGAATACCACACTTGCATGCACGCTACTGTCTTGATAATTTGAAAACAAAGTATAACGATAGATGTCCATATGAGCATTAAATGAGGTAAGGAAGACGTAATCACAGGCACAGCATGGGGCAGTGGGTGCATACCTCACATATATAGATAAGCTAAAAATGCCACAGTATCAAATAAATTTATGTCTGTGTGTGAAACTATGCACTGATGTTGGCGTTATCCTCCTAAACTCGTAAAGACTCTTTCCAACATTGCATACTAGCAAACATGATGATGTGTTAGTAGATATACTGTATTTATTGTTTCTTAGTCCTAAATTGTCTGTTCGCTATATTAAATGGGTGCTTCTTTCAACAAGCTTTTGATGCCTTTGAAGGAAGAGCAGAGACTCGCCAGCGATTGTGATTCCAAGCAGTTTAAAGGGATATTTGTGGTGAATACTACTATAGCTAAACCTGCTTATAACGAACCTCCATCTAACGAATTCCTGGATATAACGAAGTTTTTCAATTCCCCACCGTTACTCCATAGAAGCACATGTATTTGAAACCTCTACGTAACGAAGTGGCAGCGGGAGACCCCCTGGAAATAACGAATTTTCTCCGCCGACAACCTAGAGATTTTGCCCCAAATTGCGACACTTTTGCGCGAGCAGCAACCGGAAGCACCTTCTCCGCCGCGACGGAATGCGAAGCGGCGAAGTCGTGCTTGGCGCGCTCGAAGGCACGGCGACTGCGAGGCGAGCGAGGGCACATGTGCGTGCGTGCGAGCGTGCGCGAGGCGGCCTGCATCCCTCGACTCAGCAATCTTGCCACCACGCGCGTTTCCCCCCTCCACCTCCCCATTTCAAACCTGATCCCCCCGCTTGCTGCAGCTGGCCTATCCCGCCTCCCGCCAAGCCAGCACCCTGCTTTTCCAGTTGTTGCAGAGCCGCGCCGGCCCGAGAGAGAGAAAGAAAAAAAACAAGTTTTTGTTTGTTTTTTTCAATGCACTGGCAGTGCCACATTTTGGTTGCTGCGCAAGTATCTGCGCTTCACTTCGCTAACCTTGCATTAGGTGACACCACTAAAAAAGAAAAAGGGGAGCTGCGCCAGCGCCGTGGCTTTCCACATTCCCCATGTCTTTGTTGGTTTCCTTCGCTACGACGCCATCGTGTTGCAGGCTCTCCATTTCCGACACCTCGCGCTTGTCCGAACTTGTGCGAACTGACACGCGTCCACGCATCCAGTGCCTGGTGTTACATTATGAGTGCTTCAACGAAGAAACGCAAGATACTGACTCTTGAAGACAAAATGGCCATCTTGGACGCCGTTTCCGCAGGCGAAAAAAAGAAGGATGTAGCTGCCAAATTTGGCATCCCAGCTAGTTCCTTGTCCACAATTTTAAACGCGAAGGATGCGATTCGCAGCGCTGTGGAGCGTGGAACGAACAGCAAGAAGAAGTTGAAGTCATCAACATACGCTGACATCGACAAAGCCGTATTCACGTGGTTTATGGATATGCGGGCGCAAAACGTTCCGATCAGCGGCGCTCTTTTGCAGCAAAAAGCAAGGGATTATGCTTGTATCCTGGGCTGCGATGATTTAAAAGGCAGCAACGGGTGGCTTGAGGGATTTAAACGCAGGCACGGGATCGTCGGCAAAGTAATCAGTGGCGAGTCCTCCGCTGTGGATAGCGATGGCGCCGACTCGTGGATCCAGCACAAGCTGCCAGGCATTTTGAAGCGCTATGAAGCGCCGGATGTGTACAACGCTGACGAAACGGCGCTTTTCTATGAGTTTCTCCCGAACCGTACCGTTACGCTTAAAGGAGACGTCTGCCACGGCGGTAAGCAGAGCAAGCGCCGCTTGACTGTTTTACTGTGTGTAAATTCAGATGGAAGCGACAAGCGAGTCCCGCTGGTCATCGGCAAAAGTGCCAGACCTAGGTGCTTCAAAGGGACCCACAGGATGCCAGTAAAGTATGTGGTGAACACGACGGCCTGGATGACGCGTGACATATTCTGTGAGTGGCTGACGGAGTTTAATAGTGACGTCAAGAGGCAAGGTCGCAAGATATGTCTATTCGTAGACAATTGCACTGCGTACCGTACACAAGGGCTCGAGCTCTCGAACATTGAGCTGCAGTTTTTACCCGCGAACTGCACATCGCTCATCCAGCCCCTTGATAAAGGAATTATTAACAGTGTCAAGTGCTCGTACCGTCGGCGACTCATCGAAAAACTGCTCCTGAACATTCGTATGCCGCGAGATACGAAGATTGACATTGTGCAAGCAGTTGAGATGCTTGAAGCGTCCTGGCGAGCAACAAGTGTGGAAATTGTTGCTAACTGCTTTCGCAAGGCCCGTATCAAAAGAACTTCAGGCTGACGAAATCAACACCGGAGAGGAGGAGCCTTCATGCCTGCCCGATCTCGCTGAAGCTTGGATTTCGCTGCGCACGAATGGAGGAGCCCCGGACGATGTGCAGATTTGTGATTTTTTGTATGCGGGCAACTGCGCTGTCACAACTGAGGAGATGACAGATGAGGCTCTGGCAGAAACTGCCCGAGACCAGAGTGACGACGGCAAACCTTCGGAGGACGACTCTGCACGCCCTTTGCCCTCTGCGAAGGAGGTGCTGGACGCCATCGACGTTTTGCGCCGCGCCGCGGGCTTGCTGGACGATGATGGAGCAGCATTGTGTTCGTTGATGTCCTACGATCGGTCAGTGCTTCCTTCCATAATGAACAAACAGCAAAGCAAGATCACACAGTTTTTCACTGCGAAATAAATGTTTTAGGTGAGCTCTGCCGTCTGTTACCTTTTTGCGTACTTAAGCGTTTCTTTTTCGAATTTACGGGCCGAAACTGCATATAACGAAATCATCTTTATAACGAAGTTTTTCGGGAATTTGTCAATTTCGTTATATCCAGGTTTAACTGTACAACCCTTTTGAAAAGCTTATTGTGTTACAAAAAAAATACAAGTTTCTCAATAACAGCTTAGTGGACCTCCAGGTTTTGTCTCCACTAAATCCATGAGCACCGCCATCCTGATCCTTTAACCCCTTGTAGGGCAACGGGAAATATCTGTCCCATTTTTTGTTCCCCACAGAATTGCTCGTGAGAGGCAATGGGACACATCAAGCCCATTTTTTCTGTGCTGCCATCTACATTGAGGTTTTTACACTTTCGTTGAATCTCGTTTGGAAGCTGTACAATAGGTGGCGTTAGGTGTACATTATTTTCAAAATTGTGTTTCTCGTTTCACCGGCGGCACAAATTTCCGCATTGTGAGTCTCCGGAAAAGAATAATTCAAGATGACAAGTGAGTGTACCCTTTTCTGTGCTTCGAAAGAAATAGTTCCAGCTTGTAATAATCGGGTGTTTTCAACAATACAAGCAATACTTACTCCTAAAAGCTTTTTCGAATGGTGCCAAGGCAAAAACTGCATGACGATGGGATAAGCCTACTGCCACCGCTGCCTGCATTCGATGTGTAGTGAAACATTTCACCGACTCTTTTGTTTTCTGTTTGCTTGTAAAAACGCAGGTAAACGATTGCTGACGCGAGAGGAAGCGCTGGAATTATATTTTAGCCTTCCTGACGACCCTACGTCGAGTGATTCCGACAGAGATACGGATGGAGACTTCGCACCCGAGCTCGCTCCGCCTGATTCAGATGAGCAAAGCAGTGAAGCCGAAGCGGCGGAATCAACGAGGAAACCACAAAAGCGAAAGGCTACCTATTCAAGAAAGAAAAGGAAGCAAAAGAAAGTGCCTAGGATTTGCGACGAAGCAGAAGTCGAAGAGGAGGAGGTTGGGGCATGGAATAGCAGCGAACCGGATGCCGTCATTCGTGTTCCAAAAATTTGGGACCCACAATACAGTGCAAATCTCCCGACGACGCCTTGTGAAGCTTTTGCTCTTTATTTTGACGAAGGTATCATGAACACACTGGTGACTGAGACAAACCACTTTGCCAAACAGAAAGGCCGACAGCTTTGGAAAGAGCTTACAATTGATGAACTCCGTGCATACTTTGGCATACTTCTGCTGATGAGCACAAACCCCAGACATCAAATGTACCTGTACTGGAGCAGTGACAGTTTTTTCAATTGTCCTGAAATATCAAAGGTTATGTCGTTCCGTCGTTTTCAAGCCATTATGAACTGTTTGCACCTCACCGACCTAACCAAGGAAAAAAAGAAAGGTGAAGAAGGGTACGACAGATTGGCAAGAGTGCGTCCTCTCATCCTTGCACTGAATGAAAGTTTCAAGAGACAATACACTCCATCAGCGCACCAAGCCATTGATGAGAGTATGATACGATTCAAAGGCCGGTCCTCACTGAAGCAGTACCTCCCAATGAAACCTATCAAGCGGGGATACAAGGTGTGGTGCAGAGCCGACTCCCAGACAGGTTACCTGATTGAATTTCAGGTCTACGAAGGCAAAGGTGCAGACCGACCTGCGAACGCAGGTCTCGGTGAGCATGTTGTGCTCTCCCTCATTGACGGAGTAGAGGCTGGCACGCAGCTATATTTCGATAACTTTTTCACGTCCACACGCCTAATGGAGGCCTTGAAAGAAAAGAACATTTTGGCCGCAGGAACGGTTCGCCCAAACCGCAAGGACTTACCTGACGAAATCAAACGGGATAACAAGCTACAGAAGGGACAGTATATCTGGCGGGCGAAAGGGAGCATCACAGCTTATCAGTGGCGGGACACGAAAAACGTACACGTGCTGTCCAACTTTCATCACCCCAGCGACACTGAGGACGTTGTTCGAAAGCTTTCTAATGGCTCATCCATATCCGTCCAGTGCCCAAAAGCAGTCTCCGACTACAATACCTGGATGGGCGGAGTCGACAAGTTTGACCAAAGAAGGAACGCATACCCGGTGGATCGACGATCTAAGAAGTCGTGGTACCGAATTTTTTACTTTCTGCTTGACGCAGCAATAGCAAATGCTTTTCTTCAAATGAAAGCAGTCAGTGAAATGAGCTACCTTTGGTTCCGGCTCGTCCTTGGTCGCCAGCTGATAAACGGGCAAACATTCAAAGGGTCCAGCAACCGCCCATATCGAGTCAACAAAAAAGGTGCCAAACATGGCCAGAAAATGGTAGGCGTTGCTGATGAAGTCCGATTTCTGGGAGCTGGACATCACCCTCAGAAGATTGCAAAAAGGAGGCGGTGTCGTTGGTGCTCGACTGCCAAGAAGCGCGCACCAACCTTCTGTGTTCTGTGTGCAATGTGCCCCTTTGTTCAACGTGTTTTGGACCTTTTCATGCCGGCCGAATGTAACCCCGGAGCCCTCAAGGAGCATTGGGACAAATGCGTCCCATTTTTTGAATTTTAATTTAGCGCCAGTGGGACAAATGTGTCCCAGTTTTTTTTAATAAAGTACTCGTTGTACAGCCTTGAAATTTCTTTCAAACTACTTCTGTTGGCTTGGTTAGTAAAATAAGACAACCTTTTTCTGGTTTTTTAAAAAAAACATATCCTGCCCTACAAAGGGTTAACAAATAATCAATGTACACTTACCAAGCAGTACAACATAGTAAAATGTTTTGATGTTGGAAAAAGCTTTTTACATAGTTTGCCACTTCATACTTCTAGACAAACTGAGAATCCTGCGGTGTTGGAAACACGCACCAGTTTAATTCCAAGGCTATTATGAGTCATGCAGAATGCAATTTGCAATTGATAAATGTGATTTGGGTCTTGCTGAAGTAAACTAGGGAATGCCACAAGGATCCGAATTAGGCCCAGTGTTTCGGCCCTGTATCAGTGACGCTCGCCATAAGCCTTCCATGTAACAAATGTATGCATTTGAAAAAGCACCAGTATTGGCAGATTACTCCTAATGAGAGTACAATAGGTCAACTACTAGCCGTATATGATTCATTTTTGCAAAACCAATTGATCCTATACACTGGTAGCACAAAGTACACAATATATGCCATGCCCACAGAAAGAAAACTCAATATGTAATATAATTAACCTCAGACAATCACTCGCTACGTTGAGTTGACAGTCTTACATGCCCAGTGATCGATCTAGACACATTGATTGGAAAAGAACAGCGTTTGTAGAACTTTCGTATAATTCTTACGCTCTTGCTACACCCAGCAATATTCTCCCTGTGACCTACACCAGGCTTTGTACTAGTTGCTTAATTCTGTGTCACTTAAGTTGATGAAGCGAAACATGAGAGCTGGCGTACAGAACCTACTCAGCTCCCTTAATGCGATTACAGAAACGAGCTCAAAGAATAGGAAACTTTCCTTCTGACACTCAAGTAATATCAAGTTCAATGAGTTCCATGTGATTTCGTTTACAGCTATATGAAACTATGGGTACGCTTTGTTGAAACATAAGATTTTTTGTCCCCACGTCTGCGCACTAGGCAAGCAACTAGTGGTAGCAAATACAACTCCAAGTTCTAACAATGTGAATAATGAATGATTGCTGGAATTTTTAGGTGCTCTAACTTAGAACTGAAATACAAGTACTGAGAAAATTTGGATATCGAAATACCTTTATCTTCATAATAGACCACTCTGAATAACTTATTTACCTGAAGAAGCATAAAACCCCTTCCACATGGCAAAACAAATGTCATTTACAATGAATGATATTAAACTTGTTAATGTCATTTTACTGTTACATGACTGAAACGTCATTCCACAGTGATGACCATGACAGTGGCCCTCCTTTGCCGTTATTTAGGAAGAGGAAGAAAGACATAACTTGTATTTCACACAGCTACATCTTGCAATTAGTTGTTTTTAGCAATAATAAGGTTCTTTAAAATCCATGCTTGACCATTCAACGTAGCAATGCACAGCTGAAGAATACAAATCAAGCCAAGCCAAGAGCCAGACAAAAAACAGCACGGCCAATAATATGACAGAGCGCGGGCACGCAACTGATGCTTCAGTTCAGGAGGCGAGACAGCAGCAACATGTAATGACCACTTTGTTGGCCATCCGAACATCGCAACAAGGACGCCTGTGCGTTGTGCTTGAACAACAAGAAGCACTTTCACAAAATTACGAAGATGCAATGTGTGCTACCTCGTTTGCGATAGCGGCTATTATGTTGGAACTGTTCCCCAATTCAAAAAGAGCATTTGGAATTTCAGCGAAACACAAGGTGGTTTGAGGAAACACTGATGCACTTGGGCAGCACTCATTTTTGGCAGTCGGCTACGAGTAATGCCTGCGACATCCAGGTACTACATTGTGAACGCCGAACGCTGCGACACCAACATGCGGCAAGCTGTGCCAGTCTTGGGCAGTAACTAGTTACTGTAGTGGGGTACAACTTTAGAAGGCAGCGGCATTTTCCCTTCAAAGGCGGATGCGCACGAGGCTCCACCAATAGGCGCGCACTTCAAGTGACGTCATGAGCCGGACGGCCGGTGACGCCGCCGTCGGAGAACATGCCCAACATGGCCGCCGTGGCTTCGAACTGGGCCGAGTCACATCAGCTGTGTGCGTCTCCCTTCGTCAGAGTGAATTCGAATTGCTTGTGGTGGTCTGTCATGCCGTAAATATTATTGTGAGTTTACTAAGCACAATTTGTGCCAACATCATTAAATTCTAGGCTCTTACGAGGCTGCATTTTCTCGCCAAAGCCTCCAACAAATCTAGAAATTTGCAGAGGCAAAAGCAAAAGCCTCTGAAGATGAGGCGGTGCCAGTGAGTGTTGAGTCGAGTTCAGTGTTTCAGCTTCGTGTTGTGAAAAGTTATGTAATAAACAGTAAAGATGTTGCATGTGCCGATTTATGACCCACTGTGTTCTTTCAATATTACTTCGACGTTGTTAAGGGGAGATGCGGGTCGAAAAACGCGAGTTTTCTAAAAAATTATCGATTTTTTGTTTTCACCTGTTTTGTTAAGATTAGTACCTCTACTGTTCTGAAAAAAAAAATCTATGTTGAGACTCAACTGGAAATGCTTTAAAATTGTGTCTAAAGAGCACAAGGTGGCTGTCAAAAGGCCGAAAGTGTGTCATCTTCGAGCACCTTGCCGCTGATAATGTGCCGCCGCTCACCATTGTCGACCGCATGAGGCGAAGAGCTGAGCCTCACTCTTCAAATAACAACGGCTTCCCGCGCTGCTGCAGCGCAAGAAATAATAAAGAGAAGCACGCTTTTGCCGCCTTTTTCGAGTGCGGCGACTGGCTTTTAAATCACTAGGTATGGATCGGGAGCCGCCATTGGCCGCTGCACGCCTGTGTGTGCTGTGAAGCCTACTTGCAGGATCCGTGTCTCGTCGAGCAGCGCAGCTGAACAACGGTTTTCTCGAGTGCTTATCCATTATGGATGAAGAAAGCCGTAGGAAGCACGGTCACTGGCCTGTGAAGTTTCACGCGGCGCACAAATTTCGAGGACGCCAGCGCAAATCAAAGCCGAACACTCAAACCACGAAAAGATCGTCTGCTGCCGCAAGGAGTAGTGGCAGTGATGCCGATGCGTCCGACGAGTTTGCCGCGGCATTCGAATATGTGAGTGCCTCCCAGAAAAAGATCGGACTCTTCGAAGACGAAGGAAAATCACAGGACGACGAGTCTTCGTTGATTGCTGATATGACAGCACTGAACATGCTTGTGCGCGGTGCAATGTGTCCGACGTGTCGCCATTTGGGATTACGTGTCCGGGAACCGGCCAACAAGTGGAAAGGACTTGCGTCGTTCGTGGAACTGCACTGCCCAAACAGTGAGTGCCCCGAAACTATTCTTTCGGCGACATATACTTCGCGGCAAGTAGCTTCAGGCGGGGAGGCCAGCGTGAGCGCGGTGGGTGACGGACTGACCGCGAGGAGAACATACGACAGCGGGAGCTCGTGCGATAGCTATGCTGTCAACGTGAAAGCTGTTGTGGCGGCGGCGCACTCTGTAGGCATCGGCTACGAGCAGCTGGTCCGATTTGCGGCAATTCTTGGCTTGCCAAAGCCAATGCACCATAAATCATTTACTGCAACAAGCCGGAAAGTCCGTGATGCAGCAATGGATGCCATCGACGCCAATCTTGCGAGGTCGAGAGAGCCGACAGTGAAGGAAGTTGGCGGGGACGACATTGCTGTTATGTACGACGGTACGTGGCACAAATGCGGCCACAAGAGTCACAATGGCATCGGCACTGTTGTGTCGCTCGACACTGGACTTTGTTTGGATTTTGAAGTCCTGTCAAACTTCTGCCTAGCTTGCAGTAGGCACAAGGCTCTGCCAGATGAAGAGGAAGAAGTTTGGCAAGCATTTCATAGCCCTGTCTGCGAGCAAAATGTTGAATGTTCAGCCCATGCGATGGAAGCAGAAGCTGCAGTGCGCATTTGGCAAAGGAGCCAAACTTATGACACACCATTGCGATTCAGTAAATTCCTCAGCGACGGCGACTCAAAAGCGTACACGGCAGTTGTTGAAGCGGAGGTATATGGTGATGCTGCGATCATTGAAAAAGAGGACTGCACAAATCACGTAGCCAAGCACCTCAGGACCGCTCTTCGCAAACTCAAGCAGCCACTGCCAAGAGGGGAGAAGCTGAAAGATACCGTGATACAGAAGCTGCAAACCTACTATCAAGTGGCCATCACAAGCAGTAGGGGCAGCATTAAAGCCATGCACCGGGCAATTTGGGCCTCCTATTTTCATTGTCGCTCAACAGATGATGCGAACACCCACGAATTCTGCCCAGATGGTCCAGAATCCTGGTGCAAACACAAGCGTGCTAAAGCCTTGGGCGAACCTGCACCGGCTCACACACCCCTGCTCACCAAGGCCCAGGGAAAGACAATTTTCCCCATTTACAAGAGGCTAACCGACGAGAAGCTACTGACCCGCTGTATTCAGGGCAAAACTCAGAACGCAGCGAAGTCGCTAAACAGTAAAATTTGGCTCCTCTGTCCAAAGACACGATTTGCCTCAAGACATGTTGTGGAGATGGCCACTGCTATGGCTGTTCTCTGGTTAATCGAGGGCACTCCAGTTTTGAACGTGTTCTGGAAGAGCTTGGCGTGCTCCCACCTCATGATCTGGTTGCTCTTGGCAGCAATCACTATGGCACATCATTATGTAATGTAACTTACTAGGGTAGGAGAAATACGAACTTCCCACGTTAAAATTTTTCACGTCTAGTACATACTTTGTATGGAATTCCTAATTAGTTATTTGCATTCCACACTTCATTTGAAACATTATGAACTATCAATTGTAAAAAAATATTGAAGTTTAAGTCTGATAAGAGGGGGGGGGCAAAAGGCTTAAGTTTTTCAATTTGTCATGTTGCAGAACTAAAAGTATGCAACTTGCAAGAAAACTAATTATATATTTCAAATCAACATAAAACTTCTATAAGCAGCTCAAGTTTCATTGCACTAGGGTGATATTAAAGAAAAAGTGCCTTCGAGTAGGTGGTGGTGGTGGTGAAAACATTTATTATCAGAATTTCTGCGGAGAAGCTCCGGGTATTCGGAGGTTCTTGGCTTGCGGTGGGGGGGCCCTCAGTCCAGGGCTCCGCTTGCAGCAGCCACTCTACGGGCCCGGTCAATCAGACTAAGCTGATCTTCCAGGTTCTCGCTGGCCAGCAGCTGTTCCCATCGCTCCGCTGTGGGATTTTGTATTGGGGGTAAGGCTGTAATGGCCTGGCATGCCCACGTGACGTGGTACAGGGTAGCTTTTGCTGGGCACCATGGGCAGCGAGAAGAGTATGCAGTAGGATGTATTTTACTGAGGATGTGCTGATTTGGAAACGTGCCGGTTTGAATTTGTCTCCAGCTGACCGATTCTTCCTTATTTAATGCATCTCCCCTTAAAGTGCTGTCTTCAGGAAAAGGTGGGGGACTAAAGGTATGCGGTTTGTAGATCAACCCTCTTAACGTTTTGCCCAGTATCACTTTAAGCTGTTTACTTAGGTTGTCGACAATGTGGGCGCTTGCATAATTAGCGCCGAGGGAGCTTTCATTTTGAGACACTATAAAAAAGCATAAGTACAAGGCAGGATACCCATTTCTCGCGCAAGATCGAGAACTTCAATCGCGGCCAACAGAGCCACAACGTACACGGATCCAGCGAGCAACATTCACGTACCTTTCAGCCAAAGCCCGCAGTCTTTTGAGCTAAATTCACGTTCATGAAAAGGCCACGGAGCGTGCCAAGAGTGAAATAAAGGAAACAAGGCGCATTTACCGAGGTGTAGAACTACAGAGGCTAGTAGAATGGCAGGATAGCGCACGCAAGTGCCCGTGCTGAACGTGTGCCAGTGAGCGGCAGCGCCACCTACCCACAGGATCGAGAAATGTTACACCAATACTCCGCCGCTCCGGACACTAGAAAAGCGTTCTAGCCTCTGTAGCAACGTCGATGATCGGTCGTTAAGGTTATCTTAAAACTTTTCATTCGTCCTGAATGGAGCATGAAGAAAAAAAAAAGAAAAAGAGAAACCTCTGGCAATTAGACCTCCACCAAGCA
>JABSTT010006233.1:0-13160 GCA_013339685.2 Hyalomma asiaticum | reverse complement strand
AATTGACCTTAAACTCGAACTATCGGTCAGATGTGATGAAAGCCTCATTTGTTTCGGCATCGCTTGCCAATGTAAATCTTTCAATCTTTGCGTTTCAAGTCGCCGAGGAGATTTACAAATTAAAGTTCTTTGGAATTAGAGAGTTTTGCGACCGTAATTACTATTCATTTAGGTAGCATATGTCGATGGCGTGAAGCAACATCGTTAGCTCGCGTTAACTGACGAAGGTACACCGAGAGTAAGTACAGTTGATCATTACTTATTCTATACATTATAGAGGCAGCATTGTAAGCGAATGAAATTTATACGCTTAATACTTAAGGGATGTAGAGAAATCATCGCCTCTGATAGCGATGTGACACATAGTTATTACTCGAATAGCTCTTTTTTTGGAGAGCTGTTAAGATCATACAGCAATGCAGAAAGTTATGCGTGAATAAATAAATGCCTAATAAATAATAATCAATATATTTGTTGTAAAAATGTTTCGACATTTCCAGAGACCATATAATGCAAAGAACTTCGGATATTAAAGCGCGTTAGTATGTGCCTGTGTGTTTCTAAACTTCGATCTGAAGCTATGAAAAATGGTATGCGTTTGTTGTTTCGAAGTGTGTTCGAATGATATGCTAAATGTCTATTTCAGTTAGCCCGAGGTTGACATTTGCTGCATCAAAATTCGAACCCCTGTGGCGCATACCCGAAGGCCACGGGCCCAGCATTGCAGCTACTAGCCACACGTGATTATAGTATCGCTAATCGTGATGCACACGACGGGTATATCAAGTTAGTAGAATAAACAGTAATCACCGATGTTCGTCATACATACGTACCCTACCATCCAAATCTTCGCGCATATCGAGTGAAGGAGACGGCCAGGAGAGGCCCCAGACGTATGCGGATAGATAGATAGATAGATAGATAGATAGATAGATAGATAGATAGATAGATAGATAGATAGATAGATAGATAGATAGATAGATAGATAGATAGATAGATAGATGCTATGGTACTCGGCTGTTGATCCGAAGGACGCCGGATGGAATCCCGGCTGCGGTGGCTATATTTCGACGGAGGCGAAATGAGGCCCGTGTAGAGGGCGATGCCAATGCGCGTCGCATAAACCAACCTGGTCGAAATTTCCGGAGCCCTCCACTACAGCGTCTCTCATAATCAAACCGTGCTTTTGGTACCTACCCAGAAATCGATCACCAAAGAAAGAATCAGTCACTAACTTTGTCGAGAAATGATTCGGATTTCTGACTTTCATCCACACTGATCTTCTTTCATCGCTAAAGATGAATTGCGTTCACGACCTCATAATTCTTTAATTTTGACCTTGAATGCGACGCGCGTAAGCATGAGCCGGCGTTAGAACCCCGATTGATAAGGTTCTTTAGCATTTTGAAGATATATGGTGCTCTGCTCACCCTTGTTGAGAATTCAGGTGTGGCAGCACGTGATATGTCCTGAGAAAGCGTGCTTCGACAACTTCGCATCAGTCGTTCAAATGGCTACAGTGTATCCAAAATTCGATGTATGCGCGCGGATCCTATACTTCGCTCTTCTCTTTAGTCAGGCTTGATATACATGCGATTAGTGTGTAGTATATATGAATATTATTTCTTTCCATTTGAGTAGTCACTTATATAAAAAATCGCTAAAAAACATGATTGTACGCTGCATTGAGGCTCACGTTGTTTTCTGTGCCATTCTAGTGGAAGATTTCTTGTCATCTTAGGTTTCAGAAAGGTACAGATTCACCGAAAGCACGAAGAGGTAGGTTTGCCCACAGAGACATTACCGCAAGAAAGATAGCTTCGAATAAACCTTTCCTGTTACGAATCAGGTGAAACCATTGGTTGTGCAAACTTTTAGACAGCAGTCAAAGCGCAACAGTTGCCAACATTAAAATTAATATGCTCCCCTCACTACTCCCAATATTCATGCTTCATTCGAGGCAAGCTTCTGAACATGTTCCCAGAGCGCTTCAGCGTTGCCTTTTAATGCCGTGTGGCCTGAAAATCATTGCCATTGAGAAATTGAGAAAAAACTGTCGTCTATTGACAATATCCGTGATATACTCTATATTATCGCGTGATATTCGCTGGAATCAGTCGTGGCTGTTTCGTTGTAAATTCAAGCACAGTAGGCGCTTTGTAAACGCCTCTAGTTGCTCATCAGTTTTCGGTAAGTGCGTGGCCCTGCTTTTTTTTTTTCTTCAGAACATATTAGCATCACAATCGCTGGACGAGGGAATCGCTCCTTTGCATGCTTTTAAGCGGGTACTACTGCTCCTTCAGTAATGCTAGGGTTTTATTTTGTTTGCGTTTGCTGATTTTATCACTTCATGGCTATGTGTTCTTCACTTCAGTACTGTTCGCATGTTCGCTTCACACAGGTACATAGCCATAGGGTATGCCCTAGGGCCGGGCCCCTCCCGAAATTTTGGTTTGGGGTAGTTTGAATGACATTGGTCAGTGCTAATAACATAAAAGTTAAGACTAATAGTAACGCTGCATTTAAAAAGTCATGTTGACGTACATACAGCAATTTCTACCAAAAATAAATAATGAAAAGAATTTCTTTTTGTTTTTGGTTTTTTTTTTTAACTAGTCGAGGCTCTAAGCAAGTGCCTCCGTCGTCTCCCACCGCGAAAAAAAAATCCTGGCTACGGCCAGTTTTGTCAGATTTCGTTGAAAATGAGTTAGCAGGCAATCAAACGTGCTCTGTCGATCTATGGTGCGTGGTGTCCCACCAACGAAGGTACTGGCAAGAAGTGACGCATTTATGCACCCAATAAGGCCGCACAGCACTGCGCTTTGCAAATCAAGGAAAGGTTATCTTACTGTTCCCGCTGGCATGAAGAAGAGCTGCGGCGATTATGAACAGAAGATTCATGACATTGGCGTGTAGGGAAATACTTGCTCACTAAATTGCAATAACATCGATGACACGTACGTAGAGATCCGTAGGCTTCTGTATAGTTTCTCGGTGATGATTGTTGTCAAGTGTTTATATTGGCCATGCCAGAGAAATAAGAAAAGCATAAACTTAACCTGAACATTCAAACGTATTCGATGACATATAGCCGGAGCTCCATTGCTGCCAGACGAACACATTTAAGCTTTGTGTACGGTACGTGTGACCTTTTTGCAGTGGCTCGATGCCTGTCATGAAATAAAATCGTGAGCTTTGTCGCATTTAAGGCTTAGACTCCGCATAATGTTAAAGATGCCGTTGTTCTTGTTAAGATCAAACACTAACCATGACGACTTCTTCAGTTGGCAGTTCGAAAGATGTACTTGGTATTTTTATGTCCTTATATAGTCATCTAGAAGAGATACGAGCAACAATATGTCTACCATTTTGGAGCTCGAGAACAAGAGGTGACACTCTCTTTTGCCCTCAGGATATCTAGATAAGTCTCTGCTGACTTCGACTTTTACATAGAGAACCCATCATGTTCATTCCAAGAAGTCTGATGACATCGGCGCACCCTTGATTCTTGAAAACTAGAGGATCACCACGACGCAGAACCGTTTGTTTGTTTCGTTGCTATTTTTTTCAGGAGCTTCAACTCTGACCACTGTATTATTTCCGAAAAAAAAACACACGAAACACTACTACTACAATCAACACAGCTCCGAAAGACGGAGTCCCACATTTTAATCACTGCTTCAGAAAAAGAAAATTGAATCCTTTTGTAATGACTTTGTTCGCTTCGTGAAGGCTTGGAAAACATGTCAGAAAAGTGCAGTGGTACCAAGGTGATAATTTCCGCAGACACGCGAAAAACTGCTGCAAGGCTTATCGTTAGAACACGGACAGAAGAGTTGCGACATCCTGCAATGGGGTATTAGTTACGCATCATAAGAGGAAATACTTGTTTGAAGGCATAGTGCGCTACGAAACGATGCTAAGGTGCGAATTAAAGAACCGCAGGGGGTCGAAATTTCTGGAGCCCTCCATTATGGCGTTTCTCATAATCAGAGCTGGTTTTGGGACGGTAAACCCCAGAAATGATTTATGTCATCTTCAGCGGTGATAACGAATGCGCTGGCGCAGGGCGCTTCCCACTTTCATATACTTCGCAAAGGTGCCAAGCAGGACGCTGCCACTCGACCACGGACGCTCTTCCAACGTTCAACACATCTTGAATAAACCTGTTACATGAGCTGTTATGGTGATGAGTGCGCCAACATCACACTAGATTTGTGGACAACCCGCTAATCCGATTATGCGAATCGCCTCATATTTGAATAGGAAAACCTGATAACCAGAGTGACCGATTGCTCGGTGATTTATTCGTTTTAAATGATCCTCATATTCAGATATTCGAACAACGGAATATCACTTTTGAGCGCTGTTAAAGAAAGCACTACTTTATCTCTCTCTCCCCCCCTCTCTCTCTGTCTAATCGATTCTTCATTTCTAATCATCTCTTCAAGCGCTCGTCTAACCCTGATACGTGCACTAGACTACGTCCTTACGTTCGCTGTTTCTAAATTTGCCTCTCTGAACTCCTCCACACCACCCAATAACGCTCATATATTCAAGTTGTACCAGGGTTGTGCTGTAGGTTACAATAACACAGAAACACAGGCGGAACGCAGACACCAATTATAGCTTCATAAATGCTTTGGGGAACTCAGTTATCGGAATCTAAAGTATTTAATACATGGTTCCCAATGCTTTCCTAAGATTACACGAATGCGCAAAATTGATGCTAACCTGGCTGCGTAATCGCCGCCTCTTTCAATGAACAGTTGCCCACACCAAATATTGAAGCCCCAAATTCATATATGCCGCTAACTGGTTATTTGCTGCGGATGTCCTATAGCTATCAATTTCTTGAAAAGCGGATAACAGAATAACCTGATTTCGAAACCGATTTAACTTCCCTCCGGTTAAACCGAATAGACGGTTTAACGGATATTTGCAACCACTAGTGGCGGTGGTGCTAGTATCCCGTCAGTTGCAGTTGCAGTCTGTGTTCCGCTCTCTCGTAGCAACGTACTAGTCATTACATATGTAGTGCTGTCACCCAGCATGAATCTGTAGAGCTTTGTTCAACGCCGTAGGTCTACTCCAACGAAGGAAGGTTATGAAATAGACGTCTGTCCACTAATGTAAGCACCAACGTTACGTCGTACCATAGGCTACCGTTTAGTCGCAAAAGTGCTGTCGACGTCCCTGGAAACCCACGGTAAGCACACAGCTACTCAATCTGCACAAAGACGTTGATCCTATACTGATAACACTTGTCTAAGTGGGAAGCGATTCGGCATGGGCAAATTGCTCGCTGACTGTTTCGTATTTTGCTTTTCATTTCGCATTTCGCATTTTGACTCTTTGCTTGCATTTTCCTGGGTGGGTTGATGTCGTGGTTCCCTTGTTTCACCCCAAGTGACGTTAGCAAATAGCGCATTCTCAATCGAAAGTGAAAATACAACCTAGCGACCGGCGGAAATACTTCAGATGCTAAGACGCATTAAAGCGAGCAGCCATTTTGAGCCTTTTGAATGGAGATCCCGGGTGCTCTAAAGGAACTAATGAACACTAGGACATCTAAGTACCATTCTACTCTCGAAAGGTGGATGGCCAGCGAATTCTATAGGGGAGGAGGCAGGGCTGCCACGAAGGTTTGTTAAAGCTACAGAGTTTATCAAATTGAGGGGCGGTAGTGGTTGTCCCGAAAACACGAAAAAATTACACCATTTCCCGCTAAAGGGCACTATGAGGCGATGCGAAGCAGCACGGGGGGTGCACACCGCGTTTGCATCGGTTTGACGGGAAATTTTTTCAATCAAGAAACTCACTAGCAGACGCTGCCTGCGTCAGCGTTGTCTCTAGCGGGCGAGGGCGCGTTCTTGTTCCTTGCGAGCTGGTAAAGCGTTCATCAAAGAAAAAAACCTTTCCATAGTCAACGCGAGCCGTTCGAAGAGGAGGCGTGTGGAGAGAGTCACGTGGAGAGGAGGTGTGGGAGAGGGTCACATGGAGAGGGGGAGTACAGAGGATGTGTATGGAGAGGGTTTGTGCATGCGCAGTAAGGGTGTCCACGCCGCACACCACCACCACCACCGCCGGGTTCAACACCGCCATAGGCTGCTTCACATCTAAAACACACACAACACACACGCACGTACTTATGCTTGATCGGCGATCATTTCTTTATGTTGGCTCGCTCGTTGCTCCTGGGAGAATATATTACACGAGGCCTCCGCATCGAAATTACATTTTGTCCGCGTATCTGGCGCATCACCGCCACGCACTACGGCACGCACTGGGGCACGCATTCAGAGAGAGACCCATCGTTTTAGACGCATTTGACTGTTTGACCACGATCGGGTAGAAGTCGTGATAGTTTTGTTGCCTATTTCACTCTCACTACCCGCCCGCCGCCCCTCATCTGGATCCTATCTGTACACAGCTGCACCTGCACTGTAATAATGATAAGTTTGGTAGGGTATTGAAGATCACATTTCACCATGGCTGACAGGCGTTTGAAAGAACATGAATGAATGAGTCTTTATTTTCCTTTCTCAAAAAAAAAAGGAGCGGACGGGACTAAAAGCCACACAGGTGGCTTTTAGTCCCGTTGCATAAAGGAGGGCATATAAGATCAAGTCGTTGCATAAAGGAGGGCATATCAGATCAGGCATGATTAACAATTACAGCAGTATTGATTGAGGGAAGCAAAGAACGCTATTTTCTGTAGCCCTTGCGGGAACACGTTTTGGCGTTCGCATGGGAGGTGGACGAAAGGAAAGTGAGAGTTGAAAGGCGGTGAAGGACATAACGGAAGGTTCCGGAAATTTAGAAACTGTGGTTCTTTAACGTTCACTGACAACGCGCAGTACACGGGCCTCCAGTATTTTTGGCTCCATCGCAAATGGGACCGCCGCGGCCGGATTCGAACACTCGTCCTTTGTGTCCGCAGTCAAGCACCATATACCGCTAGACCACCGCGACGCCCCGGGCATGACTGAGTGGTGCGATGTTCAAGTTCATTCACACTTCTTTGTGAGCTTCGTTTTGTCTTGTCTAACCACTGCTCTGTGTGCGCTCAGTTGGGTCAAGAAACCTTAAGAGCGATTCTGCTGTTGACGTCGAGCCATCTCCTGGTATTCAAATATCAGTGTGATGAAAATCTTATGGTGTTAAATATATCGTTGTCCCGTACATGTCTGAACCTGAAGACCGGTAAGCGCGATGAAACAATCGACGACATTTATCATCAGGACTTTCCTTTACTAGAACGTCCAGTAAAAATGAATTACAGCTTCTAAGACGAAGTTTAAGCGACAAAGGCCCCAAGATGTCAAAAGGAATAGTGTACACATAATTCCGCCACATTGTGCTAACACAGCGTTACTGTAGCCAAATGCTTGCAGGTCAAGTATGGTATTTTCACACAGTGGCATTTTAACTTCACGCCATTTTAATGTAGATCTATTGCACCTATTTTCAATGATAACCGCTAGGAAAATCAGCATGCAAAAACAAAAATCGCTTGTCAGAACACTAGCACATAAGACAACTGCTGTTTACAAGCGCCCTTGAAGCGCTTTGCTTTCAAAAAGCTTTGCAAACAAATTGTGAAAAACGAAGTTCGTCATATTAATATATTACCGAAATAACATTTGAGACAGACCTAGCTCGAGCTGTGTAACAGTAATATGTGCCTTATCGATACACCGTGAACATTCAAGGAAGGTGTGTGCTTAAGGGCCTTCCTTTGTGGGGCCGTTCGGAAGCCTAATTTGGAATGCTCATTTCTTCGTGATTCCTGTGAGACATTGTTTCCCACGAAAAACAGCCCCCCCCGCCCCCCCCCACACACACACACACACACGGCAGGAACGCGGCGACTGCACAGGCGGCACTTTCAACATGTTTATTTTTAGGTGCTGAACGATGAATAAATAGTTATCAAGGCATCCATCCGTATAGGCTCTTCACAGCTTATGATAGCCATCAGCCAAAATACCTCGTCTGCGATGGATAAGTGATTACAAGTGTGCCATTGTTGCAATTAGCGCGTTTCATTTTTATGATATGCTTTCGTTAGTTCCCCTCGAAATCCTGTTTCTGCTTTTAGAGACACTGGAACCATGCGGTTGCTGTGACGCTATTCCGCTGTATTTAGTACGACATTCCGCTGTATTTAGTACTTCGCGGCAGGTGGCGCTGCCTGTAGTGAAGCAGGTTATAAAAAGAAACGTGTGCGGGCTACAAGAGAAAATGTATCATCGCAGAAGGCCGCAAGAAAAACGTGAACAGGCTGCGAACGAGCTCTGACGACAATTCCCGCACCCAAACATTTATGCACATTTCACCGCCGTGTCACGTTACATATAGAAGTTTTCTGGTGGTTCATCTTTTATTTTTTGCAAACTTGAACTACCACGGTTGGGAATCTCACATGCAGTTTTAACAACAAACATGCGGCACAAGACACTTGAAGACCTTGTTCATCATACAAGGCATATTCAACGAAAAGAATAACAATAATAATTATTGAGCATCACAGTGTCTGCACTAACCCTTGCTTATAGCGACACATTATTCATCAGGCACGTGAAATACAGGCGGCTGCTCTATTCACGCTGTGCAATAGTTTACGCTTTGCAACTTTGTTAATAATTTACGCAAAGGAAGACTTCGTGTTTGAAACAAGCAAAGCACATTTAAAGCAGATGTAAGCTACGGTGCATATACACAGTAATGTTTATCCGTATCTGTTCGAGATAACCACTTGTGACACGCAATACAATTGCTTAGCGCACATGCATGCCTTGGTCCGTCTGTTGGTGATTGCAGAACACGATAAAATGCTCCCGTGCAGTGAATCGGAGAAGACGGTGAATGTTCCCTTTTGTTGCTGGGACGAAACAGTCCAGACAGTTCAATGACGCTTCAGAGGATCAAAGACCGGCGAAGGAGGCCAAAAACGCGGGAGCACTCTTTCGTAGCCGGCGTTTTCATCGCGGTCACCGATGACGAACTCTAGGTTGTCCAATTCGCCGGTCACGCAGCCAGGACTCGGACCACACTGGCCGCGGTTTATTCGGTGGGCAACATCCTACCTAATTAAGTCGTTCATATTCTCTCTCAAACATCTCTTATCCTAATCATTGGAAAACATGCTACAAAACAGAAATGTAACCCGCGTGGGCGAACAAATACCTCTAAAGGTTATGGTTCAAGTGCAGTTGTTCTTCAAGTTGCAATATCGAAATCTTAAGATATCGACATAGCGAAGTATTGAAAGTGAGTGAATGCGTGTGGGTGGTTGCGGGTCAAAATTTCTACTGCGGAATCGTCGCGATAATTTGTCGCCGAGTAGTTACCCACAATACCGATTTCGGCCATGTGCCTCCTTCACACACATATGTAGAACATAAAAAGGCACCGCCATGCCTACAAAGTGAATGATGTTAGAGGAGCTTGCTGGGAGATGATCGGGTAATCCGCGAATCCTCCGTACACATCTACCATCATATACAGACGTGACAACGTTTTTATATATACATTACATACACAATGTTTATTAATTTACATTTGGATGCACTGCACACATTTTGATGGACTATATACATTATATATGCACAAGAGATGTTATTTTGCAAAGTACAAGGAGGGCGTCCGTCGATGAGCTCGGGCACTCGTTTCCTTTGAAAGATGATTGCCTTATGATGCAACCCGGGGCTGCGGGCCCCTTCTGCTTCGCTGGCCCGAAGCTCCGGGCTTGCTTGACGGCGAGCCCTCTTCGCTTCGGCTTCCCGGGCTGTCACCGCAGGGTCTGAGCCCGAGCTGCTGCTGCGTTGCGAGCCTGCCGCGCTGCTGCCTCGGCTTGTGCGGTGTTCATGCGGCCGAGGGGTAACAAAGAGTGTTCACTGCGTGAGCTCCCGGCGAAGAGAAAGGAGGCGCACGTGCTGAGAGTGGTGTGCGTCGCCTTGAGCGGCGCGGCCATCTAGTGAACATTCTTGAAGTCACCGGAAAGCCGGCGCCTTGAGCGGCGTGTGCACGTCGCCGCCGCCGCCGGACACGGCGCGAGCATAAGAAGCTTGCCGAGCAAGCTCCTCAAATCAAATCTCGGCCGAGGCGGCTTCCCTTCGAAAGAGGCGACATGTTCAAGCCCATGTACTGTGCCATTCTCATCTGCGCTGTCCAGCAGCTCAACATTGATTACGATTGATTTCTTGATTTTACGTCCCAAAACCATTATATGAAACCATGAAACCAGACACGTGGTGTTCCGTTCAGCTAGAAGATTACATTGGCGAGCATGATGGTAGGGTACCACCGATGACTCTGGCTAACGCGCTCGTACATGGAAATCCAGTCGTCGACGTCAAGACCATTTTGTGCGGAGAACGTCCCAGGATTACGGAGGTTCGAAACTGTCCCGTACGTTGTCGCCGGCGCCGGAGGCGCAGATGGCGACGGGGTGTTGTCGGTGGGAGGCATGGCCGAAAGGTCAATGGTGCGGCCACTACGGAGCTCCGTGACAGGTACGGCGAACGTTCCACCTCCACCACAACGTTACGGGGTTGACGAGGCAGGGACGCTGGACACTTCCCTTGGTCCACAGCGTCCGCGCGCATCGTCCGATCGGCTAAATACAACATGCGTGTAACAATATTATGAGAGATGCTGTGCTGGAGGACCCCGGAAATTTGACCACCGGGGATTTTTTCTCATGCACGGACATCGCAGAGTATACGGCCTTCAACAAACACTGACTATGAAAGTCGACTCTTTGGCTCAGTGGAAGAGCAGCAAAGTAGTCTAACATTAGGGGATAGAAGAAGTGCTGGGACCATGGTAGTTAGTTTGTAATATCTGCACCAGTGTACACTTAGGAGCGAACATATTCTAGTCGTGCTGCGTTCGAACAAGAGGAGTTTATCTAATCGCCGAAACTGATCGCTATCGCTTCTTCTTCTGGCATAAAACATGAACCGCATAACAAGTCTACTCATACTATTGCTTATATCAAACCAAAAATGGCATTCTCCATATGACCTTTCAAATCACCTCAACTTTTTTTTATCACGTGTTATCGGCTCTATACCATATTCTGCCTTAATCACGTATATCACTTATGGCGTCAATTCCCCCGATATTCATGCAACTGGTCACATTTAGTCCATGCATCATATGGTGAACGACGTAATCGACATTATTGCCAACATTTCTTGATTACTTTAACGCTGCCACCGTCCTGCAGCGTGGCTTAGTCTTCATCGAATTGGTTTGCTTCAATGTTCTTTTATTATAATTTAACTTCCTTAACGATTTGCTGGTGTATGTATTAATAGATTGTAGGCTGCCCACTAATCTTCATAGCACGAAGTTTGCGCAAAATCGCAACTTTATGCCACCTTCATATAACACGATCAGCTTTAATATAACACGATCAGAAATGATATCCTCCTTCTCTACGACAAAATTATGGAAAAATTGACCCGTTGCATATATATCATCATCCGTGCATGCAGTGAAGTATGAACTAATCAAACATTTTTTTTTGTACGGGTAGCTTTAATATATCGTTGTATTTTAAGTGGACTTATAATATTTAGGTTGAAAATTTCTGTCACTTTTTTAGATGGGTTCAATTCCCACCGAAGGCAGGTTTGTCTTTTCGCCCACTTTAATTCTTTTCTACTTCCTCCACAATTACAATACCACTAGCAACTTCCCCTATGCTTTCCTAAGCTTTATTGTCTGTTTGCTCATTAAGTTGTTTCTAACAAGTAAAGAACGAGCCCTTGACCCCTCCCTTTCGTTTTTTTAGATGCGTATTTCTTGTGTGCTATCAAATACATTTTTCTACTGTTACGTTCGCAATGTATTCTTTTGTTTCTAAGGCAACTTAGCCTGTCGCTGACGCTCGTGGTTCTGGCAGTGGTGACATGAGCAAAATACTTAAAGCGCCGGAGGCGTACCGCTATGCGGCGGCCTATGTTAACTCGCCCCCCCCCCCCCCCCCCCTCAGTTGCACGGTAAACCACGTCCATCCCTGCCGTGCAAACATCCACGAAAAAGACGACGTGTTAACTCATGCTGCAGGCGTTTGCGCGCTGCTTTGCACGGCACCGCCGCAGAGCTAAGCTTGAGGGCAAGCTGGGGCGCAGCCAATACCGCGCCGCTTCGTTTGTTAAGTGTGCTACGCCGTCAAAGCGCGCGTCTGCATCGTCTCCTACCGTCTCTGGAATGTAATCTAGCGACCGGGTTTTCAGGCCGGCTGGACCCCTTGGGGCTGGACCAAACCACGAAAGAAGCCAGTAGAAAGCGCTCACCTTTGTGAAGGCATCGGTGTGGGTGTGGGCGCTTGAGATAGCAGTGATTGGCAAATTTCGCTGTCGTGCAGCGGAGCCGAAACTAAGTGCTGTTGCACTTGTTCAGTTGCGGCCTATCTCGTAAGAAAGCTTAAATGCGATAAGTTCCTACTTTTTTGTTGCCGCGACTCTTAGACTGGTAACCTGGCTGTTTCAAGGATAGGCTTCTATCGATCCTCGTGTTAAAGTTGTAAATGTTGTGAAAACGTTCGATCCGCATGTTTTTCTCCTTCTGGAATAGGGTCACACTTAGGACTGATTTTATTGGCTATAGATCCCACTAACGTCATGAGTAATTTCATTCTATCGTGCTATGGTGATGGCACCTGGCGGAGGAGATTTATTTATGCGCAATAAACGGCGCTGCCTACGCAATAAACAGTGGGACTACCGCAGGCGACCTGCAGAGGACCTGCCGAGTTGAGTAGAAAAGGACTGGATTCTCATTTTCCCCGTAGGTGTCTTCATACACAGTGATACGCATGAGTTATGGTGGAAATGATTTCGTGAAGGTGCAGAATACTGGCTAACAGAATGTCGAAGAAAACGTTTCAGGCGAAAGAGGAGAGAAAAACACAACGCATGGGGCGTTTTGAAATCGGAACTATATTGCTTTTACACACTTTCATTCAACATTGTTACACACACAGTGAAGCTTAAAGCCAATGGGCGTATTTTGTTTAACAGCACTAACAACGGCAAACAATTGAAAGAGGTTAACAGGCATAAACACACATGTTTCACGAAGAGATACAACGCACATACAGAAATACAAGGATGAACCATTTACAGAATGAACATAATTGC
>JABSTT010006231.1:0-14363 GCA_013339685.2 Hyalomma asiaticum | reverse complement strand
TCGAACCGTTCCCTGCAATTTTTGGTGCATGCCAAGTCTACGAGGTGCAAGTTATAAATGTTTTCCTAATTTCGTTTCGAAGTTCTTCGTGAAGTTTTTTAATGTCATCATTCAGTACTCGAATGCGTTACTCCACTACATTATCAAAGCTAGCGGCCTAAAGATAAATCAACTAGTCAGCAGTTTTGTAAAGAAAGGTCATCTACTGTTATAAGCTTGAGTGTTTGTTGCAAGAATGCTCTGAGGCACCTTTTGCACCGTTGGACTAGTTGGCTACCTGCCTCACTAACTGATGTCATCGGTTTGTGGCTCGCTCAAGGGAGAATTGTGGAGGCCGAGAGAGCCAGCGGAGAAATAAAAAAAGAAGGGTTGCACCTCAAACGCATAGAATGGAAAATAACATCGACACATAGGAATGTGTGCTGGCGTATACTTTACCTTCTCTGTCACTAACCGGTGAATATTTTGCCCCATGAACAATTCTTATGACATAATAGCGGCATATTCAGAAAAGACAGAAGGCGGTTTCCTTATAGAGTGCAATGCGTTTTGGGTTCCTCCATTTGTCCAGCGGAAAGATGTACATCGGCCAGCAGGTAAAGAGTGTGAACGGACGACTGAGTGAGCGCAAGGATCCGTTTTGAATTGCCGTATCCAGCCACACGTCAGTACACTCTAGGATTTCTCTACTTGTCCAGCGCTATTGGGCAAATGTTTATTTATTACGAAAGACAAATAACAGCCTAGGACATTTTTCGGGGTATTGTTAACATATGAAGCACACGCTCTGCCACGCTCTAAAAATGATTTCTGGACGCCGCCGTGTAAATGCCAGCAAGGAAGAAAATCAATATTCATTCTTCTCATTTTATTTTTGCTTCGCTTAACAAGCCTTCACATTGACAGGCTAATACTGTGAACGTGTTGTGCTGCTAATAAAGTGTCAACTTCGTACCTGTTGTTATTTCTAATAAGGTATCATTTCTAGTTTAGCGCTGTGTCTGGCTTCGATTCACTCAATCCCAGTTAGCCCACAAAGCAACAATTAGCCCCCAAGTCGTATTTGTGCTAATTTCTTTTTGCTCATTTCTTTTCTCCTGCCATACAGAACACCTTGCAGTGCACAAGCATCTTCATGGAGGCGTGTTCTTCGTGGATTCCCTACCAAAGACAGACAATGGAAAAGTAGACCGGCCAGGGCTGAAACGCTTTCTGATGCAGGATTACACGCAGACAGCTGGCTGAAGGTTCGAGCACAATGGGAGACAGAGCTACCTGAGCAGTGCTAAGGAGTATTGTCCATTACATTTGTTGGTGATACCAGCGCAATCACATTCTATTGCATGCTTCTCAATAAAATATACGTCATAAGATGTGGTATGTGGCTTTAGTTCCCTATTCAACTCCCTCGCACTGTCACCTACATGCCTCATGAGGTAATGCAGTGCACCTGCTGTGTCTGGGAACACTCCCAGCGTTATTAAGGCCACTACAACCTTTTTCTTATCGCTAAATGACTTCCCATTAGCATTAACTCATCACCAAAGGTTTTACGGACGCCCAAGAAGGGTTCATGTGAGCCGGTCATTGTTCAGCACTCGGGTAATAGGATACGTTACACAAAACTTCCAACTAAAGAACTGCGCTAGGTGTCAAACAAGTCGGCTATGCACAGTAAAATCTTGAGCAAAATAGTGAGGTTCTTATACACCGAAGCCTAACACTCTTGTTCAACAAAGTGCTGATATTAGTGAATTTTTGAAGTTGGCTTGACTGGGCATTTGTTCTTTTATAGTGATCATTTACGAAAGAGCGTGTTCGCGAGGAAGGATTGGCACATCCGCTTATAGTACGCGATGCAATACAGCAGGCCCTTGAGTCAGTTTCAGTCACAGCCGTGAGCCCTGGGCAGTTTCGGTTTTGAGTAAGGAGATAAAGATTAGCTCCTATTGCTTTTCCCTACGAGAAGCTAACCCACACGTAGCGCACATGAACTACTATAGAACTGGTGGCTTTGTGGCATGTCCGGAAATAAGGTAGCATATCATGTCGCTTTTCGGCGCCGAGACCTAATTTAGGAATGATCATCATCCGCTCACTTTGTCAGACTAAATGTCTGAAGCTTGAGAAGAATCCGGATTTGGATTCTTCTCAAGCTCCAAATTGACAGCCTGGTGGTCGCTATAATAAAGGCCAATGGCAAGCCAATCATCTGTCAACTGTCTTCATTCAAACTGCTGTCGACCAAACCACATGTTTCACTGACTTCAGTAGCATATGAGTCCCAAATACTCTAGCAGTGTAATCGTAGCAAAATGGAGAAATGCCCCGCACGGACAGTGCACACCTTTTATAACACTCGTCATATGCTGGTACGAAACGTGACGGGTGCCATGGTTGCCCTCGATCTCCTGCCTTTGTGGAACGAGAGTCCAATGAACCGACAGTGGATCCCGTGATACGTCGCCGTCTCCTTTATTTAGCACAGCTTTTTTCTGGAAGGTGCCGTAACACTGCTGTTAGAAATTACCTTTAGTCTCTCTCTCTCTCTTTCCGTGTGCATTTGTTTCGCCTCCTTCTCGGTTCTGCTCTTTTTCCTTCCTGCTTTCTTGCTGCTTTTGTCTCACTGTCGATTTCTCCTGCGCTCGGTCATACCAAATTGTGTTGCAATGATCGGTACAATGTCACCACATGATTGATCGATTTCCGGGATTTCACGTACCAGAAGCACAATTTGATTATGAGGGAGGCCGTAGTGGAGGGTCCCCGAAATATCCGCCATTGGAGATTCTTTACCTACTTATGACATCGCACAGTACAGGGGCCTCAACATTTCGCCTCCATCGAAATGCAGCCACCGCTGCCGGGGTTCAATCGCGCGACCCACGGATCAGTAGCCGTGTACAGTAGCCGCTACACTACCGTAGCGGGGCAACCACGTGGTTCCTATAAGTGCATATGGTGCAAGCGTGTCTGTATGGCCCAATGGTACGACGCTCGCCTTCTGATCGTGGGCTCCTCAATTGGAATCACCCTCGACAGCAAAACTTACTTTGTTTCGTGTATTTCGCTTTCGAACAGCCTTTCTTTCTTTCTATATCTGCACCTCCTCTCCTCAGTTGCACTCTCTCTCTACTGTTCGCCCTCACCTGCTTCGCTGACTTCGCGGACGCTCCGTTAGGCTGGTACTAAAGCCTCATCAGCTGTGCTTTTGAAAGAAATGAGACAGAACTATGAATTGATGGGCAACTATACACGCATTTTGCCTCAGATAAACTAGAAGAGAAGCTCAGAGGAAGATGGATGCTTTAATCGATGAACAGATCGCTAAAAACGATGTAGAATCCGGAATGTCGCAGGAGCCAACGTTTCGACAAGTAGACGTCTTCGTCAGGACGGCGACATTTGTTAGGCTTAGTATAGTCACCGTCCTGACGAAGACAAGTCCACTTGTCGAAACGTTGGCTCCTTCGACATTTGTTGTTCTGCATCGTTTGCCTCAGCTAAGTAATACGTATAGGGGCTGATTTATGTGGCAAGCTAGAAACAAAGAATAGCAATGTTTCTGGAAATGCGAATTCCAACAAATATGCGTCGACATAGAAAGGAATTAATTAATGTCGGCATGTGCTTGTAACTCGTTGTACAGATTTCAGATGAGCAACCGAAATGAACGACTGCCATAAGGCGGCCTTTAAACAGCTCGGTGGCATATTTTGGTTTTGTGAAAGCGGACCCCATGAAGGATAAGTATGTCGCTTATGTATCATAAGCTAGTATGCGAAGGTGTCAGCAACTTTCGCGACAGTTCGTAGAATATACTAAGCCTAACGAAAGAGATATGGCGCTTTGTAACGGTTGAAGTATTGTAAAATACATCCAAGAAGAACGAAAGAAGAAATATGTAGTTGCTAAATAGCTGGATAATGTACGGAAACGTGTAGACAGGCTTTGATTTCGTGCGATTAAGAAGGGAAAAATGTAGCAAGTAACACTATCGAAGTGTATAAGTTCCAGGAAGAGATATGGCACACCTAATATTGTCAAACATGCGAGGAATCATGCGCTTGACATTCTGTTAATGCTGTTGAATGTTTCATGCGTCCGGTGGCTGTCGCATCATCATGTATGATCTGCTCCCGATGAAGTGTTACTTAACAGTGGTCGAACAAGACACCATTTACAATTGAGGTGACCCTTCTTGCTTATTGTTCTCTTACCTATACTTTCCTACTTAGTATAAGAGCTCACTGCATAAAACGCTTTTCTGTTTTATTTGTTTCACATATCCTTACTTTGGCGCTTGTTGGAGCGGTGCTACCCTATGGTATGAAAGTGAACCATCTCAGCTAGCACACCATTTGAATCAGTGTTGATGTTTCTTCTGAATCAGCACTGGGACAGACAGTCTGTTTTTCAGTTCTGTATCTTTACGAAACCTAGTCGGGCCGAGCTGACTAGGCATGAAAGAACTACTCATGGGAGCATTAGCGTTGGATAAGTTGATAGGAGACCAGTGGATACCGCTAACATCAAAATCAAGACAGAACACGTACAAAGAGCGGACCCTATGCGTCGGGTTCGAGCACGAAGCAGCCACCCGAAGGCTCCTCACTGTCGTCCCTCACTCTCGTCCATGAGGTTGATAATTAAACGTTGTTTTTAACAATAAGATGTCGGAGCTATCGTTCCCTCAAGGTGCCAGCAGGTGAAGAAGTCCGCCTTCGGTTCCCTGGTTGGCAGCTATCAACCGTTGCGCTGATATGGGGATGAACGGGCAAACAACAACGTAGAAGAAGCTAACTCTATGACTACGTAGAACAAAACAAGCGTGGCCGAGAAACCAGATATGACGAAGGGCGATAATATTCGATTTTACTCATAAAATGTTTACCTACGTAGTCCGCACTTTGAAAAAAAAAGGGCAGGAGCACTTCAAAAGTCTAAGGAATGTAGAAATGTGAGAAGGCTGATTTTGCATTTTCGCGTATGTGTGCTTAACAACAGTGTATTCATAAGCCTGTATATAGCCTCACGGAAGCATTCAATACCCGTATTTCTTTGATAAATATGATGTCGATGTGCAAACGAAGCGAAATCGGTAGAGAGATTTGCCTTGTCAGATATAACCCAATAGAGGGATTCGCTTAGTTGAACAGAATGCAATGATGTTGTCGTTTCTTTACGATACGTAAAACGTAGGCGAAATGGCCGATAGCGGGGACTGTTGGAATTTATGCGTTAACGCGTTTTGGCATGAAGACTGAGGAGCACGACATCTGTACTTTATTGATTGCTCTCGTGAGACGCCCCGCCACGGTGGTCTAGTGGTTATGGCACTCGGTTGCAGATCCGAAGGTCGCGGGATCGAATCCCGGCCGCGGCGGCTGCATTTCGATGGAGGCGAAATGTTGAGGCCCGTGTGCTGTGCTATGTCAGTGCACGTTAAAGAACCCCAGGTGGTCGAAATTTCCGGAGCCCTCCACTACGTCGTCTCTCATAATCAGAACTGGTTTTGGGACGTTAAACCCCATAAATCAATCAATCTCGTGAGACACAATGAATGCTTCAAAAGGCACGTTTCCAATAAAAATTTTCAGTTGAAAGTAAAGCAGCTGTCCTGTCTTCCTTGTCTATATCTTGTATTCGTTACTCAGCGCCGCAACGAATCATCGCCACAAAATTCGGTACATTTGTGGTATTAATTATTATAAGAACAGTAAAACAATTCTTTGTGATTGTGATGCGCTTTGCAAAATTAAACCATAATCCAATCGCCAACACTTGACAAATATAGTAGCTGATGTGTTGATTTGATATATGTGTTTATCTGTTGATAATATTGTGACATTTGCAGTGCATATAAAGCGACACTTTTCACAAAACAGCCATCCTCGCAGTACACAAGCATCTGCATGACGGAGTTTATTACATGGACTCTTTCCCGAAGACAGACACGGGCTAAAGCCAATAGAGCCGCCGTGGCGCGCTCTCTCTTAAAAGTCTAGATATGTTTGTGAGTTTGGCGTCAATAAAATGTATTGCTCTTGAACAATTGCAAATGTTTCTTAATCGTTTCGTATGGTCGTTCCAATAATTCCATATGTTTCCGTAAAGCTCATATGGAAAAATATGGAAAATATACGGAAAGTATATGGAAAACTTGTGGACTTCGCATGGAAAAAATTGAATTATTGGAATACGGAAAGAGACTTTTTCAGTAGGGTTTGTGTTCTTGTTTTTGAAGTGGAGAACATTCACGGAAACTACATCAGAACAGTTTCAGTGTGTGCAAAAAAAATATGCTAGTTTGATCGGATTGCATCGAAGAAAACGATAACTTGAGCTATTTGGTGCAAGACAAGGAAGGGAGGCAGCACCGCCCGCCTCCTTTCCTTACTGAAAACATCGACTCATAATGCACATATAACAAAACTGAGGCGACATACACTTGTCGGGAGGTGTACAAGACATAAATGGGAGGTTACTGGATGCAGATAAGGACAGCACAGAAGAAAAACCACTTGCCGTACCTCATATACCATCTCTCGGTGATGATGAACCACCGTTCTTTGCCTGAATACATTAATGACGAATGACATGAGAGATCATTTCTTTCAGGGGGACTTATAATATTTCAGAAAATTTATGTATTCAACATTTAGGGTGCTTAAACGGAACTTCTGTGTCTGAAAACCTCACCTCACGTCCGCACTCTGCACAGTGCAGAGCAAAATGTGTGAGCTAGTAGCCATCCTTTCTAGGGTGACTAGTGTTCCGTGACGCGGCCATTCATATGGCGACCAGTATGGCCTACGTACACCCACGCACAGAGGTTATTTTCAGTCAAACACAGAGACCATTGTAGCATGATACGGCGAAATCTGCTTGTAAACTACATTTTCCATGCAAGAAGAAGCTTGCATACAGACGAGCTTGTCTAACCGCTGAACATCAATGCAAATTGTGCTTTGCAGACGTGTTCATTAGGACTTTTCGCTGACACGCTACTTTGCATGTTGTAAACAGGTAGGATCAATAGCTAGTAAGAGAAATAGCGGTCATATCTCGGCACTAGAAGTAAGGAGACAAGCGCGGCTATAGTTCCAAAAAACAATAATAACGTTCGTTTATCAAGGGTTAGTAGCTACGGTTCGTGTTTTCTCACGGATTAAAAAAACAGTTACAATAGTCGTTCCGCGCTTTCTGATCTGGTCAAAGAGTTACTTTTATACCTGATGCTGTAAAAATTGCATTGTGCGTCTCACAGTTGGGAAGTTCGTCTCCACGGGGTTAGATCACGTGGGCTACAACTGAGCCCAGTATACATCGCGCGCTCGCGCCGCTGCCCGACACGGGTTCTTGGTTCTACTGTTTGCAGCACAGGCAGCGTCGCGTTTTAAAGTCAACTGCCTTTACAGCGTAACAAGCAAACGATTAGGCGGACGTGCCTCGTCATATGCGCAGTGCAACTTTTGCAACGTGTTGTGGCGCATCTGCACTACAGCGGCCTGCGTAATTGAACCTGAACTACAAGGTTGCTCATTATCTCAACAACACGGCATTCCGGTTGCCTCGATTTTCCAACCCAACCTAATAACACATATCCTATCAATGTCGCGAATCGAATTCTGGATTCCATCCATATTATTCATTTCGTTTCCATATGCAGTTTTCGCCCCTTGCCTGTTCTTCTGGCATGTCCTTTCACGCAGTTGTCATTGTTCCAAAAGTTTGTCGCCGTAATTGATTAGCGGCCGGGGTATTTGGCTGCTAAGCTCTAGGTCGTGAAATGGAACGCCGGTTACGACGGCTGGATTTCTGTGGAGGTTGAAGGGCGAAAATCACCCGCGCACTTACATTTATCTGCACGCTGAAGAACCCCAAGTAATGAAAATAACTGCGGAGCCATCTACTACGGGGCGTCCCTCATAATCACATTGTGATTTTGGGATGTAAAACCCGGTCAATTATCATTTGCGGGGAAGTATACAATATGCTACTCTAAAAAGTCCATTACAAGTGAAGCGTCAGCGCGTTACTGCTTATTTGGGCACCCGTCTCCAGGAGCGCCGTCAGCGCCTTGTATGGTCTCACGAGTGATATCGTGTACACAGCACTTCAGCGACACTGCTTCTCCTTCACCAAGATAAACGACCTGGCACGCAGTTATCATTGAAATAAAGAATTGTAAGCACTTGAGTTGGGCGGGCAAAGATTACGCCAGTGAACAGAGGAATCTTTCTTTTCCTGACAAGACAAATGAGATAGCGTCTACGGCACAACAAAGATACGTATAAGTCGATACTCCGCTTGCGCGTATGCTCCTATTGTGCGCAGTGCCCGTAGTTCATCGGTACAGAGTTCGAAAACATCACTGTTTATCGAGTTAACAGTTGAAATACCCTAATCAGAGAGCCCGACTACATAAGCAGCTGATAAGTTCCACCGTTCCAAAATTTTTCTTTGTCATTCGCTGCTTCTTCGAGACCTCCGCTTGAAGGCAGAAAGTGCTGTGCACTACTGAAGCAAGCAACTAATCGAGCAAGTGAACGAGAATATACAGAGGTAAGTGCTTGAAAGCGTTACTAATTTAGAGGGACGAACCTTTGGGGCACAGTATGGCTTAGGATAATGACGTGCTAGGGAACTAATCATCATTAATTTATTGTGCGTGAGGTAGGTTGCATTCAGACTTGTACATAACGCGTCGCAAGTAAGGATTGCTTGTGATCAATTAAAATTCACCTGAATTTGTAACACTTGAAATAATTCAATTATGGAATAATGATCCTTGTAATTTAATTGCTTGCGCCGATTGCAAAATGGCAAAGACTAACTGACTCTGAGGCATGCATCTAAGCTCTACGTAATCGCGAACTTGGGCGCAAAGTTACGTAAATTATAAGCCAGAGCCTCCTTATAGTGAATCCGTGCTTTTAAGCGTTCCACCTGACGCATTTGAGCTGAAACGGGGGAAACAAATGACGTAAATATATAGCGACAACTGCTGCTGAAACTGAAGAAGGTGTAAATAAATGTGATGCGCAGCAGTCGGCGAGAAAATTGTCTATATCGTATTGTTCTACATTCTGCCATGTGTTAAAGGCATGGTCAATTTACTTGTGCCATTTGAGCAGTTGTGTACGCAATGTGAGTTTACCAGGCACGCCCGCAGCACTGTGGCGACTAAGCGCAGCTGATCCTACAACGTGAAGTCGACGCCCACGTCACCGCGCAGACGCCTGCATTGTAGAAGAAAGAGGCAGGCTACGGCGCGCCCGCGAACATACCTCATGAGCGGAATTTGGTGGAGTATTCCTACGGGATCGACTAAAGCTGGAGAAAAACCTGTTGAATGCTTGTAGTATATGTGCATTTTTCTTACATTAACTTAACAGCAGATATATACAAACTAAAATCCTAAATGACGTTAGAAAAAAACCACCACCAGTACTGCTCCCTTACGGAAATATCATACATGGGCCAGATATATTTTATATATGGCCAGATATGGACATATAAGCGCTCATATCAGTCTCTATACTGCCATATAAGGTTCAATATAAGGGCATATACAGCCAGATATAAACGTATATGGCGTTTTATATGCCATATAAGGCAGCTATATACTGCCATATATGGCTTTATATTGGCCTTATATGACATATACGGTAGCAGGATACTTCCATATACGGCGTCCGTGGCCCGTATATGGCTTTATATACTCGATATAAAGAGTATGCAACAAAAGTCACATAATGCAAGTAAACAGTCATATACATAGGTGTATACATAGGTGTCACAGTCATATACATAGGTGTCGACATCCAATTAAGGAGCAGTTCCTCACAATATATATATCAAATTTTCTCGCGTCATGGTGACTGATAATATATCACGCGAAGCGAAACAATAAATACCCTGTAATGTTATTTATATACACACAGATAATCGATGGAACCTCATATCTCGTCCCATCCAGCAATTAGTAATTACAAAAGAAATAAATGCAAAAAGTAAACACTAAGGGTAAATGGTAAAAGAGAGTAAGGGAGGGTTGGCGGTGAGTTCTGCTTTCTCATGGCATCGTAATTTCATTTAATACGCGATTTACCTACAGCGCAGATAATTATTATCTGCATTAAAGCTGCATTAAAGCGATGTATCAAGCTGAACTATTATTGTTTCGTCGATGTTGCAGTTGCAAAAGCCAAAAGCAATTGTATATCCGTGCGCATTATAGTAGTGCATTAATGCAAAACTTGTGCCACCTTTACCGCAATAAGCGCCTAGATTGCATGTTCACTGTAAGTTATAGCTAAACGAATGATTGTTGGAATGTGTCAGCAACGTTCTTTACTTTTATTTTTAATTTCTTTACCTCGTCTTGTCCGAGTGCGGCGCGAAAGAGGGCTATCGCTTCTACTCTTTCTACAGCTGACCCACCATTGCTCAAAAGAATGCCAAAGAAGAGCCAAAAAATAAATGACAAAAAAAGAGCCCCCCTCTGTCCACCCCCCCCCTCCCGCCCTCCGGTTCTTTTCTTCCGCAAAGAGCCACGCTTTTTTTTTTCTCGGAACAGTGCGCAGGACCTTTGGAGACGGCCCCTCGCTTTTTCCACGTGCACGTGGAACAGATTTCATGCATCAGGTGAAGCGCTGCCAAAGCTATCTCTCGTGTTTGCGCTGTGTACTTTCGCGTCCAAAAAGTAGTCCATTGCTTGTAGTAAGCAAGAAAATGCACATGTCTCACTGGCAGCCTTAAATCATAACACATTTCTCATCATTTTGACAAAAAGCGCTCGTATTTTCGGGGAAACAATCGAAATATGCGAGTTTCTGCTTTACGTTTGCCGTTTCCTCTCGGAACGATACACCTCTCTCTTTCTTTTTCTTACGGACTACATTTGCGTAGCCGTCACAACTGGAGCCATTTTCTCCACGAAGGTTTTGTTGCGTGTGGGCTGCATGGCTGTGCTTTCCGAAAAAGGTGGTGCTGTGGTACTGAGTGCAGTGAGTGGCACGTTTCGATCACGTCGCAAATAAGTGGACAACCTTCGGTGTTCTAAAATGACCTGCGTCGGGAGTGACGGAAGAGCACATTCCTAACGAAGTGGGGCCACAAGTGCAAGTTTGGTGGCAGTACAAAGGCTTCTTTCATGCCAGGCTGATTGCTACAAGGTAAGCTTTGATGCTTGTTACTAAAATTCTAATACGGTGTGTCAGTTCAGAAGCACGTGAATTGGACAATTTTATAGCTGCTAAGCGCTTTGTTTTCGCCATCGGATATCGGATAAACGGCTAATGTCGAAAAGCTAGCGTGTTTCTTTTCTATATATTAAGTTGCGCCTTAGCCATTGCTTCTGCTTCCGACCCTTTAGCGGCGTTGTAAAAAGACGCCAAATTTTCTTCTTGTGGCGCAGTATTTTCTTCTTGTGGCGAGATGGAAGGTCACCCAACAGATGTACCGTGCTTAGACACGCTATCATTTTCTGATTTTTCCTTACGAATGCCTTAGACAAGTTGCTGTTGAAATTCTGTTCGTTTTACCGGTGCCCTTCCCCCGCCCTTTCACTAGTGAAATTCTCGTTATTGTAGCTTATCCGCGGAATCTGGCGCCAGTGAAGCCGTGAGGCTGGAAATGCATGCTGCTTCAGAAGCAGCTGAAAGTGCCATATTGAGCATAAAAATGGCGTGGCCGCATTTTAGATATTATCTGCATTTATTTTATTTATTTACCAAACAGAGCACTCCACACGCTATTTCGGAGAGGTTACAATACACTCAGTCGTCCCTACACATCAAAGGTCAGTTGCTTTATTGCAATAATGTATAAACATGTTTGCTGGTTCAGCTATCAATGACAGTGCTTTATGTGCATACATTTGATGCCATTTCGGAGAACCGGCCTCACGTGATTAACAAGCTAATCAAGTCGTTGAGAAAAACAGTGTTTTTTTTTCCTGCGTGACAGCTGTAGCTTAATTCCATGAATTGTTTTTGACAAAACAGGGACAAGCATCTCCCTTCCCTTCGCCTCAAAGTGCAAGGAAGTAAACTGAAATAATAATTGAGCAACTGCTTGTAAGGTGCTTTGCATATCGACCAGCACATTGCGTAGTCATGCACTGTCATGCAGGATGGTTTAACGATACGGGCGTGTTCCGATGTTTTATGATTGTTGTTCTTGGCGCCTAAGTGAATGCATGCATGTATATATATAAAATATTGTGTCATTACATCATCAGCTGCACATATTTTGGAGCTATTTATCGGCCCTGATAACGTAAGCATTACTTTCATGCTCCAATTGTATTTTGCCATTTTCAGCTCGCACAAAAGACTTCTCTACGAGGTGCCAGTTCGAGTGCAGTGGAAAACTTAATTTTAATATTATCCCAGGGCGCAAAGCTAAGCGACTTGAGAAGCAAAAAGACAAAAGACAACTCCGAAGAATGAAAAAAATAGTTGGAAAATAAAATACACACGTGAAAGGTCCATCCTGCATTTGTGTTCTGTTTTTGTTTATATATGTATTCAGCTCTCAAACATGGCCTACAGTGTCAAGCAGATATGGCCATATAAGGCGCCATATATGGATATATTACAAATTGCGCAGATATGGCCATATAAGGGCCCATATACGGATATATTAAAAATTGGGCAGATATGGCCACATAAGGCGTCATATATGGATATATCAAAAATTGGACAGATATGGCCGTATAAGGCGCCATATATGGATATATTAAAATTGGGCAGATATGGCCATATATGGCATATACGGCCATTATATGGTCATATCTGCCCAATTTTGAATATACCCGTATACGGGCCCGTATACGGATATATTCAAAATTGGGCAGATGTGACCATATAAGGGCCGTATATGCCATATATGGCCATATCTGCCCAATTTTTAATATAACCGTACATAAATTTTTTCATATCAGTACATATATGGCATTTTCGTAAGGGCTGGTACAACGCTGTTCGTTACGATGTGCATCGCGTGGGATGGGCAGGCGTGAACGAGCGGTAGCGCTATTGCTTGTCGCCGTGGGGGACCGGGTGCAATTGCTGCTCACCTAACGCGCGCTAGGTTGCCTTCCGTTGCTACGAACCCGTCGTCTGTCTCCTTGGCATCATCATTATCATCAGCCTGTCTACGCCCGCTGCAGGGAAACGGCCTCTCCCACAGATCTCCAATTATTCCTGCCCTGTGCTACCCGTGCCCAATTTATCCCGGCAAACTTCCCGGTCTCATCTGCCCACCTAACTTTCCGTCGCCTCCTGCCCCGCTTGCCTTCTCTAATACAGTCTGTTACCCTTAATGACCAACGGTTCTCTTGTTTTCGCATCACATGGCCCGCCCACGCCCATTTCTTCTTCATAACTTCTCTTAATATGTCTCTAACACGCGTTTGTTCCCTAACCGACTCTGCTCTCTTCTTGTCCCTTAAGGATACCCTACCATTTTCCGTTCCATAACTCGCTGCGTCGTCCTCAGTTGAAGCTGAACCCTCCTAGCCTCCAAGTTTCTGCCCCGTAGGTGAGTACCGGTAAAATGCAGCTGTTATACACTTTCCTCTTCAGAGACAATGGTAAGCTACCATTAATTATCTGACAATGCTTGCCGAAGGCACTCCATCCCATTTTTATCCTCCTAATTATCTCAGCCTCATGATTCGGATCAGGGGTCCCTACCTGGCCTATGTAGACATATTCACTTATTACTTACAATGCCTCGCCAGTTATCTCAAATCTCTGTGCTCGCCCAAGGCTATTGAAGTGAGCGATAATCACCTTGACATGTACTGATTAAAAAAAGCTACAGGCGTGTCCTTTCCTTTCTTTAACCCACGAGAACTGTCTTCTCATAAAATGTTCAGCGCCTACTTTGCTTGGCCATTGATTAACGTGAGCTGCAATTCAGCCGCTAGTGGCGCACACCTGCCTATTCCAGGCCAAGCGTTACGGGCAAGAGCTGCGCGCCATCGTATACATGCCTTGCACCTACGTCAGGACCAGGATCTCCGGGATACCGTTTCGCCATTATGGAGGACCAGCCATGGCAGTGACAGCGTACACAGTCAGAGCGTCCGCACGAAGACACTAAAAACCCGAGGCAACGCAGTTTGTGGCTGACACGTATCAAGCCAGCCGATCACGACACGAACACCCTGATACATCGAAGTGTGCAGGCGAGCCTAGAAACGTTTTGCGAGCACAGTTATGCGCTTGTTTCTGCGTTGAGGATCGTCCGTCGGCTCACGCCATAACCGATTGGAACGAACGCAGTGAAAGTTGTCCTGGCTCGCGCGCCTAGAGCCACGGCACGCACTTTTGCCGAGGCCCGCG
>JABSTT010006230.1:0-14524 GCA_013339685.2 Hyalomma asiaticum | reverse complement strand
AATTTCAAGAAGGTGGCAAACAGGCACGGTGTGCCTATTCGTTTCTCTGCCCCAAACAAGCTGGGAAAGTTGTGCCCACGTATTTGCAATGCAAATAAACGTGGATGCTGGAAGAACCATCAAACGCCGTTAGTGAAATGTTCACTGGAGTGGTCTATTGCATCCCCATGTCATGTGGGATGTTCTATGTCGGCGAAACTGGCCGCTGCGTCAATGACCGATTGGGGGACACACGCTCTAAATCTGAAAAATTACATGACAAGTACGCCCATTTGGTTGCGCATGTCATCAAGTGTCTGGTTGTGTGGCGCGGTTTAAAGGAGACGACGATCCTAGGCAAGAGCAGTGACAAAATTGCACGTCTAAGTCTGGAAGCCTACCATATTAGAAATTTGGCAGCAAGTGCATAAGCACCCCGTCTATCGCTCTGTTTGACGCGGAATTTAATCTTCTTGATGCGGCTATCGGGGGGTTACATGCTAAGCAATATATTGGTTTTGGTTTCTTGTACTTTCCTGGTTTTTTTGCGCCTGCGTTGTTGACATATCACCTTCCCCCCCTCTTATTCTTTTTTTCTCCCCCTCCATTTCCCATGCTTCTTTGAGGCACTTATAAACCACGTCATTTTTTTCCAAATAAAGCCAGTTGATAGTCCGCGCTCGTGTGTCCTTGTCTCTCCTTCTGTGTCGTGTGGTTGCGCCGGTGCCTTTAGGTTTCAAGACACCAACCAAGCATGGTGTTTTTATTAGTTATTCTAGAACTGCGTCACATGGGGATATTAGAGCGAGAGTGGAAGTGCCAAAAGTAAAGTGTTTGTTATTTTATTTTAACGAAGAAACCACCTTCTGGAGAGTTCTGCTTGAACCGTGGCAGAACACAATGGTGAATTTTGCTACAGGAAGTGACACTTGTTTACATGGCAGTGACGACCATGGCTGGGCATTGTGATTGCTTTAACATGCCAGTTCACATGTTACATTCATTCATCCCTGCTAAGCCATGCTGCTGAGCACAAAAAATATAAAACTCATGTCCGGGGGTGATAAATGCAGGCATAGTTGCGGTGGTTTAAAAAGCAGAGCCTTGGACAGGTTAAATTTCCCTACTGTCTGCCTTCTATGGAGGTGGCAGCCGAACTGGCGTGGGGGAGACAAACCTTTTCTTTCGTGCGCCCAGCTGGAAAGGAGTGCCAAAACTGGTTGAGAGGAGCAGCCAGTGTTACTGATGCAGCTGAGAATGTTGGAGGCTTGGCAGGGGGACACAACGGAAACCTTCCTGACACGCAGAAGGAAATCTCTTAAGTATCATATTTTAAAAACAACTTACTCTACTGACTGACACACATGGTTCGTTGTCCCTGTTCTAACCACAATGACAGCTCCTTCAAAAGTAGTGGTGGCAAGGTAATTTGTACAGGCCACCTAGAGAAATCTCCAGTGGCCTGTGCAAATAACATCAGTTTTCATGTGCCAGTACCTATCATTCTTTTTTACGTTCATCTCAGTATTCAATACCACACACACTTTAGTGCTTCAGAAGGCAGTAAAAAAGTGTCACAGGGCCCCTTTAACACACTCAGGCTTGGTCCTTGTTGAAACAGTGAGTCCAGTGACATCGCTTATATGGCAGTTTCTCATGATGTCCTTATTGTCTGCTACTCAAGCTGAAATGTTGTCCGGGCCTGCTGCACTCGGGGAAAATTCTATCCAGTTTAGCAAATAACTTGAAACCTAATTTCTAAATACTGCAATCATTGCAGTCTTTGCTCATGTGTATGCAAATTGCTCTGTACAAACGAGAAGCTGCTGCTGCTGCTGCCTTCATAACACCAGACGGCCTGTTCGAGTTTAAGGTCATGCCTTTAAGAAGCTTAAGAAGCTGCTGTAAATGTTCAGTTCTGCCACGGTGCACATGCTGGCATCAAACTTGAGAGAACTCTTCATTAACAAACAATTTATTATTGACAGCCAGTTTACCGGCTGCAAAAAAATTATCCTTACACGCTTGGTGTGGGTGGCAGTTTCAAAGGAGACGGAAGCAGTGGGGAAGGTCACGTTTTGGCTGAATTAAGACACGGTGGCCTTGCAACGCAATCACATTGTGAAAGCAGTTTCCAGGTGATGCGGACGGCAGCTTTTATGCTGCTTTTATGGAAATAAGACTAAGTAAGAGTTCTAAGTAAGAGTTCTTGTGAGAAGGCGGCAGTTGCAGGCCCTGTTATTTTAATCTTGCAGAATTTTTTTTTTCACATTTAGCTTAGCCCTCGTTAGCCTTGCTTTGTCTTACCCAGGTGCCAAGCAGAAGGCTCTGAGGAGGGGAAGTGTAATGAAACTATGTGAACAGATGCTTACTAACAATAGCAAGTATGTAAAAATTAGCAAAATACACTAAACAAGAACGCACAACCTAAGAGTGAGTGTTGCGAGCTACCCTGGGTGCTTTGTGCTGCGTGTAGTATGAAACATAAAACGTATTGCATCATTTTGCAGGAAAAAATTAATGCTAACCATCAGATAATTTGTCTCCGTAGTTGTATGTTACTGCACCTGTTTTCTTGTTTTCTCTTTTTACTTGCTTATTTGTCTAGGAAAATAAATATTTTTAGAGGAATCCTTGGTGCACCCTTACTTGAGTATTGGATGGGACTGCATGTACATTAGTAGTTTTTGGCAGCCTTGAGATGTCACTTGTACAGCATCAGCAAAGGCTTGGGTTTTCTGTATTGTACTATGTTTGTACCGTATTTTCCGGTGTATAAGTCACGGTTTTTTTTCCAAAGTTTTCACTGGTGCGACTTATATACACAAAAACCATGGGCGCTGGCGCGACTTACGCATCACATCTCCTTTATTGCTTTCATGAGTGTAAGAAATTCGGTGCAGTAGCACTTTAATAGAAATCAAATCCCATTTTTAACACTGCGACCGCAGCGACAGATGTCGGGCACAGACAGCACAGCTATGGCATCGCAGCAGCGTCAGCGTGGCCTTCAAGATTTGGCCTCCAATATACGTAGCCTCCGTGATGGACAATTAGACGTACCACAAGGTTTTTTTTAGATATTGTTAAGCCTGTGATATTGCAGTAGTTAATAAGAAAAAGGCACATCTGCTTTTCTTTTATTGCTACAAAGTGACACTACATCTACCTCTGAAATAAAAATAAGAGCTGTACGCCCCGCACACTACGTAGGCAATGCGATCTAGTCTAAATGTGACAGCCGCATCAGCATCGCAATGAGAAGCTGTGCCTCCGCTCACGAGATCGTCTTCTGCTCTCCATTTTGCTTTTGTGTCCGTGCTGTCTAAGCTGTGATAGTGTATTCGTCGGCATCGCGCTACGCTTCGAGGTGAACGCGAGCTACGTGTTTTGTGATGGCGCCTAATACTTCGCGAAGAAGTTATACTGCGAAGTTCAAGTTGACTGCTGTTGCTTATGCAGTCGAGAACGGCAACCGGGCAGCAGGACGGCACTTCAGCATCAGCGAGAAATTGGTTCGCGACTGGCGGACGGCATCAGAAAAGATTTGAGCCATGAAAAGTACGACCGAGGCAAGAAAGCGGGATGGCCGGCACTGGAAGCTGATCTGCAGTCGTGGGTTTTGGCACAACGCAAAGAAGGTAGGGGCCTTTCTACCGTATAGGTGCGTCTTAAGGCACACGCACTCGCAAAGGAAATGGGTGCTGTTGGCTTCGTCGGCGGTCCCTCGTGGTGCTCAAGATTCATGAGGCGCAACAAGCTGGCGATTCGAGCTCGCACGACCGTGTGCCAAAAGCTGCCAGAAGACTTTGAGGAGAAGCTTCAAAACTTTAGGGCATTTTTCAACAACGAAGTTGAGAGCCATAATGTCCCTCACAGCCACATTATAAACACGGACGAAGTGCCCCTGACGTTTGATATACCGGTTGGAAGGACTGTTGCAGAAAAGGGAGAGAAGACTGTGACGCTGAGAACGACGGGGCATGAGAGGTCGCACTTCACTGTCGTCCTTGCCTGTTGTGCGGACGAAACGAAGTTGCCACCGATGGTTATTTTTAAGAGGAAGACTATGCCCAAAGAGAGCTTTCCTCCAGGCGTGGTCATCGAAACCAATAAAAAAGGCTGGATGGATGAGGAGATGATGGCCGTATGGCTTCAGAAGTGCTTCGCCAGGAGACCAGATGGATTTTTCCGCGTCAAGAGGTGCATTTTGGTCATGGACAGCATGAGAGCACACATCACCGAGTCAAGCCTAAAGAAAATCAAGGCGACAAACTGCACCCCGGTAGTAATACCTGGTGGAATGACCAAGCTGGTACAGCCACTGGATATTGCCGTCAGCCGGAGCTTTAAGTGCGTCTTGGCGCCTCTGGGAGGCCTGGATGACGGACGGTGAGCACACCTACACCCCATCTGGGCACCTGAGACGCGCTGCGTTTGGCGAGGTAGCCAAGTGGATTCAGGAAGCCTGGGCTGCAGTTTCTGTGTCCACTATAACTGCCGGCTTCAGGAAAGCGGGCCTGATTGAGTGCGCAGCTGAGTCCGACGCAGAAGCAGAATCGAGCAGCGATTCAGAAACCGACGAGGGTGACGAAGCGATGCTGCCGACTGAAGTGGCTCAACTCTTTGATAGTGCATCGGAAGATGAAGCATTCGATGGGTTTGAATGAAAAAGTAATAAATGTTGCCTTTCTGCACCTATAAGGAGTGTTGGTTGAACTTGTTTCTGCTAGAATTTGTGGAGTAATATGGAAATTCAGTGCCCTGAAATGGTAAGTACAGCGTTTCGAGGTAACTCGCACGCCGACCAAGTCAGAATAAGTGCGTCTTATACAACAGTGTGACTTATATGCCAATTTTTTATTTGAAACCTGCTGAAGGTGGGGGTTGCGACTTATACAAAGGTGCGACTTATAGACCGGAAAATACGGTACTGGTCGGGGTGGGGGGGGGGGATGAAACATGACGAAGTTCACAGGTGAGCAGCTTTCACATGCTGCAAACTGTGCTTTTTCTGTTGGTGTCATAAGTATATGTATGAAATATACAGATATATATATATATATATATATATATTTATATATATATATATATATATATATATATATGTATATACAACACCTTGAGATCAATGCACCCCGCTGCAAGGGACCACCTCTTCCTCGGCCATCTCCAGACGTAGTGACAGACCACACAAGTAAGATCATCAAGTTTAACTGTTTTTGTACCCTCCATTATACTCTCCCTTTTTATTGTGTTCCATGTTTTATACGCAAACTTAATACTTACATACAATACAAATATCAGTACCTGCGGCACAGCAGATGTCTCACAAATAACTTTAAATGTGGCACTGTTGTTAGTAACGCTATGTTTAATATCCTTTGCTTTTGCAGGTCCTGTGAACCTTGTAGCCTAGCTCATAGGATTGCAGATGTCTGTTGCTGGCAATAATCACAGGCAGAAAAGCAACTTTTATGTCCACACCATTCCATGCATTCAACGGGCCCTTTCGAAAATTCACAAGTGCAGTTCCTTGCACTGTGCCTTCGCTCAAGTAATACCGGTGCCTGTCCTGTTGATATGTTTGGAGTGCTGTAGCTGCACTGGCTGGAACTTGTTTTTAGTGCAGGTTTATATCACGAGGGCTGAACCTACCCCAGTCATGTCAAAGCACACGCAATGCACACTTGCACGTGCTATTTGCAGAATTGACTACGGCGCCATTGGTTGGGCAAACTGAATAGCAGGAAAGCCAGCTTCACAATATCCTATAGGGTCTATTATCTATCTTTGAAAGGCGCCTCGAATGGTCCCAGGCTTCAGTAAATGTGACGTTCTGTTTGGAAATGTTTGGCAAAGAATAAGAAAGATATAAAGCATAAATTCAAAGTAACTGGTATATGAACACAGAAAAAGAAAAGGAATGAAGCGAAAGATTTTTCATACATTTGGAATGAGATTAACGTGGCCATTTTAGCCAGAATTAGTACTAGTAATCTTATTTGTAGATCTTCTGTTGAGCCCGATGTCACGCTTACTCACATGCCATTAAAAAGGACCATTTCCTGTTTTCGAACTGTGAATGAAAATTATAAAAGAATTATAAAAAGCATTCCTTTTAAATCTTTAGATGCTGTGCAGCAGTCGGGAGGAACATCATCCTACAGCTGTTTCAGGAGGTCGAGGAAAATGCAAGTACCAGAAAAGTGTTTCGGGATAATTCATACCACGTACATAGTGGATGTGTACTTGATGTGTGTGTGCAGATGTCTTGCTAATGAAGGTGGTTGTGATGCTGTTGATGGCACCTGTGACTCTAGGTCATTATCAGATGACTTATGGAACATGTCGAGGTCTCACTCACATCATCCTTTCATTCTGCTACAACATCTCAATTCTGCTCCCACCTTCGTGACACTTCACGGTTGGTGAAGCTGAGCGCACAGCACAGGTTGTGTCACACAGCCATGCTCTGATCAGGGGAAGGCAGGAGCTGTATATTCCAGTTTAGGTGCATGAACACGTGATCTTTCAGTGAAGTATTTTCTAGGGGCACATAGCTCCTTCCTCCAAACGCATGGAAAGCTCGTAAAGTAAAATTTTATTGGAATGCTCACGAAGTTAAGATTATTAAAGCTTATCAGGCTTGGTAACAGAAAGTTATGCAATATATGATAATAATGAAGTTAGGGCATCTCGGGACCAAAAGCATTCGGAAGACGCACCTGCTGGCATTAGCAGACGACATTGGCCCTTACTACTTAGTGCACCAGTGGTTTGGCAAGTACGCTTGCCTCACTGCTGCACATGGTGAACATCTTGAACATTGCCATGTCAGCATCATGTGTGGCAGTCCTGTGTTCACCGGGGCGAAAAAAGTGCAGTTTTATTCCAATTTTCTTCGCTGAGATGCAGCACCTTACGGCCTTGATTTGAAGCGGCGAGATACGCAAGGGTGTCGGGTGTCTGTGGCAGCTATTAGCAGCATGTTTGCCTCCTGTTTTATATTTCTTGTTCTCACCTTTCACCCCGATACCATTAGTTCATTAGTTCCCCATGTGCCATGTTTTTTACTTCTTGCCTTGTGGAGCCATTAGCCTTGGCTGCTGACTGCCATGAAAACAGCGCTCACCCCTTTCATAGAAAGCCGTGGTGTAGAGGTCAGAACTGGTTCTAGCCTCTCTAGCGGTGGGCAGTCTTTGGTGATTTGTGGTGACACCCACTTGTAAGAAAAGGACTTATAAAAAACAAGAGCAGAAGTGGCACATACAGCACAACACAGGCATGTGTTGAATGAATAGAGGTGCTACTTGCACTCAAGAACTGAGCTTTTAAGATGCACGGAAGAGGAAGTTGGCATGTTCCTTACACTCTTCTTTTATTTGTTGCTTTATGCCTCTGGCTTCTGCATTGAGCTTACTCCTTCATCGACTTCCAACCTGCACCACCCATAAACACAGCCATTCTCTGCTTTCTTCTCCTAATGTGAGCCATTGTACACACATTGATGAATCTTCCTAGCTCTTTCGAGGGAAAGTATCAATGTTTGTCTCCCTGCAAGCTAGTTGTCTTGTCCTTCATTCTTTCTGTTGTGTTTCACTGACTGAAGCATGTGTGCTCGCTGTGTGCCTAGGGAATGCTCTTCTGTGTAACAACATTAAAAAGAGAAATCACAAAGAGCCACAGCAAAACAAAACAACCCAAAGGAACAACTGTGTTCGTTTGTAATGTACTAGAATGGAGTACTAGTATGCCCTGTACTATGGGAGAGTGGGAAGACGTCTTTCGGTCGCTCCAGAAAAGCAAAAGCAGCAAAGGAACCAAAATGCACTGAAGAAACCAGGTTGGCACTCAGTGCGCTAAATTGTGTTGAACGAAGGTTCTGGTTGAGTATCTTTTGTGCCACAAACATTCTCTTCCTGGTTAGAAAAGAACAATGATAAAGAAATAGATGGTTTGTAGTACAGGATTTCTTATTCTGATGTTGCGCATGACTGCCATCTTGCTGCGCAGATTTCATGTTGATCACTTCTGAAATATTCTCTGCCTTCCTGTTTGTTGTATAATGACTCCCATTTCTGTCTGCCATGCACAAACTTGAAAAGAAGCGGTTAAAGTCAAAATATAGTTCATGACCAATAATTTGGACTCCATGGTGATCATAAAAGCGTGCATGTTACTGACCGTCCAAAAAACAAATGCATAAAGAAAAGACAATTTTATTTGCGCTTTAAAGACCCTGGGCTAGGAAGAAGTGGTTGATGTGTAGCTGCACACATTTGTGCTTACATGGGACCAAGTTCGCGTGTATTTCTGGCAGTTTACGATGATACGAGGGCAGCAAACACTAGTTAGATCCACACGTCACAGCTCCGTAGCTCAAGGCACATTTCTGAGTCTGAGTCACTCTGTGACACCTATATAACTTGTGCAGTTACTTCATAATCATCCCATTCAGTACACGACAACACCTCGCCACGATGTTGACAATGTCTTCAAACGTAATGGTGGCAGGAATCGCCACATCGCAGCCTCAAGGTCATCAACAATGCCGTCAACAACAAGCTTGTCATTGGTGGCGGTTCAGGCTCTTATGTTGCAAAGTCGGCCTCATTTGCAATCAGCAAAAGTAAACCCAGTGCGATGGAAACAGTTGCTGATTACATCTGCTTGCACTGTTTTCAAGGGGTCGGCAGGTATGCGACATTGTCAGCGCCGAATAGTATGCTTCGTTTTCGTTGGCATGCTCGTCGGCACAGACTGCGAGGCCATCGTTCGTACCACACTAGACGTGACCTGTTGCTTCACGCCACGAGAAAGAAGTCTTGGAATGCAAAATAAATAAACAAGTACTGAAGACCCAACGTGAAAGCGCTATCAAGCGATCGCAGACCTGGCACGACCACCCTTACACAAAATCGCAAACCACGCATGAGATGCCAAGACAGGATGCGGTGATCGCAATGACGGTGTGACTTGCCTCTAAAATTCGTGTGTCGCGACCAAAACTAAGCGTCAGAGATTATGGTTTTGTATGGCATCTCCAAGGCCGCACTTTCCCTCGTTGGTGCGCCAGAGGAAATAATGGTGGCCCATTCAGTGTGCTCGACATCCATAAGCGGAGTCCAAATTATCGAATGTAGTGCTAGGAAGTGTCCGAAATATCGGTCGTCCTAACACATTAAGTCTACGGGCACACTGTTGGCACAACGTGGCTGTCCAAATTACGAAGCATGTCCAAATTATCGGTCCGGCGACTGTACAATGCAAATATTTTTCAACACTACCTTTTAAAAGTAATTCCTATCTTGTGGCAAGTACAGTGCCTGTCGGAACATGACTCTGCAAGCAGACAATGCAGTGGCCGTCCACGCCATGGTTAGGCTAGAGAGGTGTGTACCATCGCGTGGCCACCGCGCGGCAGAGCCAGAACGTGTCATAAAAGGCGGATTGTATCCTAGCTGCTTGGCTTATAATGGCCCATTGTGTGTGTGCCTGTTAACTCATGCCAATTGATTCATGAAGACATGAGTGTGCTGCCTTAATCGGCACTATTGCTGATACCATGATGAGCCAGAAAAGAGGTGACTGCTTCAGAATTTGTGATGGGACTATAAGAACCTTTGCCTTCACGACCGTGATTATACCTTCTAAATGAATAAAAAGAGGTTTCATGGCAGCTTCACACAATAATATATTTGAAATCTGGTGCAGCTGTGTGTATTACCTCTCTCTCCTCTGTTTTGTTTTTCTCACTATGTTGAATGTAGTGCATAGCGGCAACGTTTTATGGGCAGCAGCAAAGATATGCATGCAATTGAATAATAAATTGCGACTGTCTCATTGTGAGAAGGGTTGAGCAGCTACTTGAGGGTAGCAACAAATATAACTGAAAGCGCAGCTGTGGGCTTGCTTACTTGCCACTGTGACTCAATGCACTTTGGCATTTTTTTTCCAGGTCCATGCAGATCTGGCCTACTAATGATGCGTGAGAAACTCAACTTCATAATGTGAACAAGCAACACCACTAAAGTGGCCAGCGAGATTGCCTGATACTTCTGGACTCCTGCTGAAATGCATGCCAGAAGCCTCACTGGCCAGCCATCCCGGCGCCATGCGGATAGTGTGGCCAAAAAGCAGGCCACTCCCGAGAAGGCAGACACCATAATGAGTATGCTTTATGCACATTTCTAGGAATAGTTAGAAAACTGAGTTTCAATGTGTAACTGATAGTTGAAATGGCTTACAATGAAAGAATTTATAAATTCACTTGCGCAGCCACATCTTCAGCACCTTGAAGATGTGACATGTAGCGATAGTAGCAAGCTTTACTATATATGCAATCCCATAATTCATGATGCGCTCACATGAACACTAATTTGATACTAAGCTGGGTGGAAACATTGTTATTTTTTGGTTTGCTATTTCATCACAGAACAGTTCGTGGTATTGTTGCAGCAGCATGCAGCTAGCGGGTGAAATTTTGAAAATCTTGATGCCAGTGGAAACGTTTAGTATAACTGCTTACTGCTAGCTGAAAAGGTGACATAGTAGGTCATGATTACCATATTGTGGTGACTTTCACGTGTTGGATCGCATCAATCGACGATTTGTCCAACTAAATTTTTTGGTGTTATTACTGCCTAAATGCTGTAATAATTCATTGCGAATCATGCTTTGACAGAATTTTAGGGTCAGTGAAAGTATGCAATGTGAAAGGCAGATCTGATGTATGTCAACCTCATTTAATGTAACCCGAGTGGACTGGAACGCTGCTACTGTTTTACTTATTGCTGCATTCAAATTTGGGGTTCGGCATTTGGTAGATGACTAAAAGCTTTAAATGTCTGGTAACGGCTACCTTGAGAAAAGCAATGGGCAAAGTTTGTTCTGAACATATTGTGTGGTGGCTAGGAAATATGTTCCAGATCAAATTAAGTAAAAAATAAAGTGACTTCAACATGAGTTACTGGAGTTGATTAAATGTATAGAATATACAGTTGTCTCATTATGTTTGATATCAAATTAACTAAGAAGTAAAGTGAATTGAATGTGAATTACTGAAATTGATTAAATGCATAGAGTATGACAATTCTCTAATTAATTTAATCTGGTTCCGATCTTCAACTTGCCCCTTGCAGATGTCATCCAGAAGGTGGTGTTGAAGTGCCCAAGCACTGTGGTGCCATCAAAAAGGCCTGCTCATGGCCAGCACTGCAGGATATATTTGCCGAGGTGGGCAGATTAGACCAAAGAGTCAGGCCATCTGCCCATAATTCAACATGAATCATTGATTTCTTCCTAGTTTTAAGTTCTCTCAAATAAACTATATTTTTATGCCTCGCTTTGCATGGTTATTACAAGGCACGTTCACAATATGTGCAATATGTTGCTGCACTGTTTCTGTGAATCTGGTTGGCCCTTGTACACAGTGTTGCCCAATGGGCCCGTGCGCAGTGTGGCAGGTGCCACCCGGCGGCCATTGCGCAGTGTACGCAGTGTCTCCCAGTGTGCAGTGTCACCCAGTGTGTACAGTGTCCCCCAGTGTGCCAGTGCGCAATGTACGCAGTGTGCAGTGTACCCAGTGTGCAGTGTACAGTGTCCCAAGTGTGCAGTGCCACACCGGTCCGATAATCAGGTGGCACTGGCCCAGTGCCACTGTTTTTTCCAATAGGGACGTGAATTAAGCTCATATATTTGTCTCACTTGAGTGAATGAAATCCGTATGGCGTATGTATAGCTTCCCCACTTCACTAATACACGGCGAACGCGATTACTTCTACACATCGAGCTAAGCTAACGTCGTGCGCGCTTTGCGGTAAGCATGATCGCTCTGTGTCCGCACTTTGTTTATGCCAAGAAACTTGGTGTCGATCATTGCACTGGACAAACTTGTGACAATGGTATTTCTCTCAAATGAAACAAGCCGCACTAACGCTAAATAATTACACATATGCTTAATCGTGACGAAAATGTTTGGCGCATAGCCGATGCGCCAAACAGCCGGCATTACAGGTACGTCCTTTTCCTTAAGACAGACGTAAGCAGGAAACCGATAAAAACCTATCGCACATATCTTGCGCATTGCTGAGCGACAAACCCACGGCGCAGGTCATCAGTGAACACATTTTTGTTCATTTCACGGCGGTGAGAAGCGCCAGCATCAGCGAAAACGCAGCGGCTGCTACGGTAGGCGCGCCGGCGGATGCCTACGATGCGAAACCAAAACTCCCGACGACAGCGCCACCGCATCTGCGTCACGTAGGCCCGGTGGAATAGGTCTATACTTACTAGACTGAGGTCGCTTCTCACTATTCCTGGCAGTAGATGCAGCTCCTGAAACCAAAAAGGAAAACATATCTAAGCGTTGTACAGTTAGCACTCCAACTTCCAAGCAGCTAAAAAAAGAAAAGAAAAAGGAAAGCATCTCTACATGGTATATACTGTTTATGTCCCCACCATATTCCTGTGAAGACAGCCTAGCATGTCTCAGACATGACAAAGAAACGTCTTACGTTCATTATCTACCCCTTGAAGTTATTTACATGCATACATAGTCAGGGCTGTTCATTTTCAGGTAAAACTAGAGTTTGCCGAATTTCTCCCTGAACGACATTACCATATACCAACCAGTTTCTGATGCTGCACGGAGTTTGCTGTGGACATGGGCAAATGATAGGTTCTTGGGTTTTACGTCCTAGAACCACAATTTGGTTATGAAGGACGCTGCAGTGGATGACTCCGGAAATTTCGACCACCTGCGATTCTTTAACGTGCACTAGTCTAGAGTTTGACAAAATCCCGTCTGGTCAGGGAATAACATGAAAAAACACACAGCACCAACCACAGTAAAAGTATGTTCGTAAAAGATGTTTCGGTACCTGCATGGAAGCTTTGTTCACAATGATTCACAATGATTGGCTCCCGCACAGCTCTTTCATGGCTCCCGCATGGGCGCCTTGTTCACTGTGAACATGGCTCCCGTGCGGGAGCCGAAACGTCTTTTACGAAATACTTTTACTTTGGTCGGTGCTGTGTGTTTTTTATGCCCTAATAATCGGTCTCGACATTACGCCTCCATCGAAATGCAGCCACTGCAGCCAGGATTTGATCCCGCAGCCTTCTGATCAGAAGTCGAGTGCCAGTCACCAGACCATCGTGGTGGGGCATGTGGGCACAGGCTAACTAACCCACCTATAATCAACTAAATTAGACTCTGTTGACTCAACTGAATGCCAGTGATCTATAGTTCATTTGACAAGCTGTGCATAAGCACAATGGATGCTACACAACTGTCATTTGTAAATTCAGGTGGATAAGTTTAACCTGAAAACAGCTGAATTTCTAGATCATTCTACAAGAATCCGTTTCTCCGCATTTATCACTGTTAAAAATACCACCCAATGTTTACCCTCCCAATTTGAGAAAATATAAACCTGAAAACAAACAACCCTATATATACAGTGGAATAGCCTACTGACAAATGTGTCTAGAGGACCAACTATGCACTTGGCTGCTAGACACCTTGTAACGTGGAATGATTCAAGTCTGCAAGACACCAGTCAGCCCGTCTTCACTCCTGGATATATGCAAAGGTTGCCATGACAAACATTGCTTCATGCTGCATCAATGATAGTGATCTCGTGCAATGTGTATTTAGACGCTGCTTATCAGTCAAGATGGCATAGGTCAAGCAGATTCGTGCCAAGTAGCATGTCTAGATGAACACAAATCCCAGCATGTGCTCCAGAAGTGCTATACCCGCAGGAAACACTGAACATGGCCTGCATTGCTATTCTCGATGTGTGTAGACGTAACCAAGCACAAGTTTGATTACATCACCGCAACAGAGATTCACTCATGGTTAGTTTCAATACATGATCTGTCCCAGACTGGCTGTGCATAAATACGAGCTGACTGTGCTCTAGCAAGTGCACAGTTAGCCAGCTCTTATATTTGCAACTGTACTAGGCAGCGAAGTCAAATAATGGTGACAGTGAAGCAACCCGTGTAACCATGGACTTGCTCTTATGAATAATTATATCGCCTTTCCACAAAAGGTTTCAGCAAACTTGCCTTTCCCAGGCACAGGCAACCTTGAATTAACGTGCACATCAAGTGATTGTGCGATGATGACCTTGTTTTCAGAAAAAATTTAACAAGCATTCCTTATTAGTACTGATACATCACATGAATTAAAGGCAATGCAAATTTTCGATCAGTCACTGCATTTTGTGAACAGTACATTGCTATAAAGGAATTAAAGAATTCATTTCTGCAAAGAATTTTGCTAATATGCTGTTGCTAGCATAGTGCATAACTAAAATACAGGCAAGATGAGGGTACAGAATAAACGAGATGATACAGGAGCACCAACATCTGACAAATGCTGTTTTATCAGCTAATAACTCAGCACACCACATAATTCAGCACCTCACATGAGAATTTCAACCGTGCACAGATCAACTGCCCCTATGATAAGGGCAAAAATACTTTGAAGCTTTGCTATGGGTTATACACAGTCTTTTCAACCTCAATGACT
>JABSTT010006229.1:0-14197 GCA_013339685.2 Hyalomma asiaticum | reverse complement strand
GTGCCAAGTAGCATGTCTAGATGAACACAAATCCCAGCATGTGCTCCAGAAGTGCTATACCCGCAGGAAACACTGAACATGGCCTGCATTGCTATTCTCGATGTGTCTAGACGTAACCAAGCACAAGTTTGATTACATCACCGCAACAGAGATTCACTCATGGTTAGTTTCAATACATGATCTGTCCCAGACTGGCTGTGCATAAATACGAGCTGACTGTGCTCTAGCAAGTGCACAGTTAGCCAGCTCTTATATTTGCAAGTGTACTAGGCAGCAAAGTCAAATAATGGTGACAGTGAAGCAACCCGTGTAACCATGGACTTGCTCTTATGAATAATATATAGCCTTTCCACAAAAGGTTTCAGCAAACTTGCCTTTCCCAGGCACAGGCAACCTTGAATTAACCTGCACATCAAGTGATTGTGCGATGATGACCTTGTTTTCTGAAAAAATTTAACAAGCATTCCGTATTAGTACTGATACATCACATGAATTAAAGGCAATGCAAATTTCGATCAGTCACTGCATTTGTGAACAGTACATTGCTATAAAGGAATTAAAGAATTCATTTCTGCAAAGAATTTTGCTAATGTGCTGTTGCTAGCATAGTGCATAACTAAAATACAGGCAAGATGAGGGTACAGAATAAACGCGTTGCCGCAAATGGATATTGTCACACCCTAGATAATTTATCTTTCGGTGTGGACTATAGATGGGGCGGGTTAACTTGAACGTTTGATTCATAAATAGTGTACTTATTAGAAACCCATAGTACCATAGTGTACTAATAAGTGTACTCATAAGAACCATAGTGTACTCATAAAAAACCATAGCTGGAGTGGCCAGAAGAGCGAGAGTAAGCGCCACTGTCCAGTCAATGGGAAGTGCTAAGTGTGTCCCCCAAGTAAACATAAAAAAATTAAAAGCAATCTGGGGGTGCCCGCACAACCCGAACCACGGGCTTAAACCCAATTGCGAAAATAAATGAGGAGGGGGAATATCCCAAGCAAGAGTATTTAAAGAAAAACCTATTGTCTCCATCTACAACGGCCACGTGCACCCACCAATGCTGCAGCACCCACTCAAGCTCATTGCAGTGGAGGGGCGATAGGTGGCGCCACGTCTCTCGTCTACGACGAGTCATTGCTTCAGATAAATTGGGCCCAATATTACTTTAAGAGCCAGGTGACCCTGAAAGTGATCGACGTTCCTTAAGGTGACCTACTGCCTCTAGATCTATGTTCAATAGGCGGTAAAGAGTTTTCCGGTAGCACCAGTGATGATAAGGCCATGTTGTCACGTAGACTCGCCATAAAGAAGTAAAATTGACATTACTCGTATAATCTGGCGGACATTTCCTCTAGCCCCGATGACCTACCAATTCTTCCACGTCCTTTAGCCTCCTACTAGAAGTTTCGTGTAGCGCACTTTCCAATGTCCTTTGCTTTGGCCTGTAACAATGCACAGTGTCAGCTCTATTTCCCTAGCATGGTCATCGATATTGTATTCAAGCTCCACAACTAATAAACAAGCTTCGCTGGTATTGCATATTCAGATAATAGAAGAGCTCCGAATTTTTTTCTGTGACGCTACGAGGCGAACAATATGGTAAATTTTGTCTTCGAAAGCTTCGTGTCCTTGTACTGATGAGGTTGTTCTCTGTACTATTGACAGCGAATAAACCTCTGCACCATATACAGCGTCAGTTTTTTGTAAACATGGTGGTTTACGCAGACAGCGAATTCGATAAGAGAATGAAAAGGGAAGGCAAGGATACATACGATGCTATATCTCGTGACTTTATTCCTGCGGTAAGTAGCTACCCATGTTTCATTACGCGTCAGGGGTGAGAAATGGTACCCTTGGAGGGATGTCGTATTCATAGTGCACCCGTCTCAACGACCATCAGACAAAACAGCACCTCAGATTCTTCGTCAGAGACAGAATCCGTTTTTGCATATAGGCCTGTTCCCAACAAGCATGTGATTATAGCTAAGTGATTTAGGACAATGCTCGTGTCAGCATACACGTTGCGTGCTGCGACAGTGGACGTAACTATTCCTGGCTGATGTGACCACCTTCAGAGGCTTCTTCACACATGGAACGTTGTGACTAGGCTGTCTACGCCCACCTCCGAGGAAAGCCTTCCACCATATTTCTTTAATTATTGAGGTAAGTCCATTGCAAACGGCGGCCAAGTTATGCGAGATGATTTCGCGTTATTTGCCCAGCCCACTTCCCTCACGGTCACGTATACGAGATAGCGCTGAATACATAAACATTGAGCCCTGTTACTGCATTCCCGGGAATGATGAGACTGTGCGAGTGGGCTTACGGGCGCAGATTCGTTAAGGAACAACCGCACAGAAAATTTGCAAACAACAAAAAAAGATAGAGCATACAAGCGGACGTGCCCCGACGTGTGTACATCGTCCTGCCTTCCCCGTATTGTTTGTGTTAATTCAGCGTGATGTATTATAATGGACCTCAGCCAATCATACTGTGGCGAATAATGGTATTAGGTGCGAAGCACCTTATGGGGCTCCCGCTGTTGGCGGGTCCTGTCGTCGTCGTCCCGGTAGTGCAAGCGCTACGACTATGGTGAAAAAATCAACACACACTGACAAGAAAGAGTACCACCCGCTAGGATTGGACCCTACGACTACCCGGGATGCGACGGTAGAGGGTGACACAGACGTGATACATAGAACGAACGACCCTTATGTCTTCACTACACCACTTTACAATTTGCATCTAAATGATGTCCGGTTAAAGCAAAGGTGTTCAGCAAGCAAAACTACGCTTGAATTATCATTGCCTCCTGTTACGACTGGCCTGCTGCAAGAGCCGGCCAGCGGGTAGCGTGGTGTTGAGCGGTGAAGAACGACCCGCAGGTACCGGGTCTCAGGGCGACGGGAGACGGGGCAGAGAGAACTTACAAGAAGAGGTTTATTTTACATATTTACAGGGAGCTCGCTTCCGCGAGGCTCCACTAGCCAGAGGGATTTTCCAGAGCAAGATGAGGATTCTCTGGGGCTCTTCTCTCTTGGTCCCGTGCTTTTTGTCTCCCGGGCTCTTCTCCCATTGGCTCCTGGGCGAGGAAGGGGGGAGAGGATGGGAAGAACGTCCTTGACCCGCCCATGGCTGTAGACAACGAAGGCCCCGGGCGATGATGCCGAGGCCGTCACGCGACCAGCACCAACATCATCACGTGCACGTGCGGTCACCTGGTAAAAGTTTGTGTGGTCCGATAAGGAGGCACTCAACCACTTCCGCAGTTGCCGCACGGCGGGGGTCGCCTCTTCGGTGTGATGGCCAAATGTACGGGTGGGGTGTCGAAGAAAGGATCACCCTTTCGGCTCGGGGGCCGACGTCTTTCTCGGCACCGCCGTGGCGCCTCGGCTGGACGCAGATGTTTTCGATCTGCGAGGACGCGGAGCTCAGGCCAAACGAGCCGGCGACCTTCCTAGTATAGGGCTCGTTTTGGCACGCCGAACGGAACAAGCCACGTGCGCCGTTCTCAGAACAAAGCCCGGTCGTAACACTCCCTTGAACTGCACTCTTGGTTCTCGGCGACAGAGCGAAGCAGATTCCCGGGCTAATGAGCGCCGGCAGTTGACCCTTCGGTAACTCAAGCGCGGCGACCGCAGCAGGAATAGCGGCGTGACGCCGTCCGTCCGGCGCGTTGCTTGAGCAAAGTACGATCACGGCCGCTACAGAATGTGACTTATTGGGCCACTTGTGGGACGCGCTCAGCTAAAGAAACCGCTGGACAGCAGCCGACGAGCAAGTGATCATCATCAGCAGCAGCAGCCTGTCTACGCCCACTGCAGGGCAAAGGTTCTTCAATTATCCCTGTCCTGTGCTAAATGCGACCATTCTATCCCCGTAAAACAAATTATTTGATCTACGTAAATATGAACGCACATAGACGGAGAAAAAATTCCTTTATTCCCGAGACATTAGTGATTCCAGTCAGGCACGTAGCCAGGATTTTTTTTCGGGGGGGGCCCAAGGCCTAATTGTTAGCAAAAAAAGTCTTAACAAAAAGGAAAGTTGCCTGAGAATATAGAAGGCGCTTAATTATTATTATTATTATTAATATTATTATTATTATTATTATTATTATTATTATTATTATTATTATTATTATTATTATTATTATTATTATTATTATTATTATTATTATAACATAAAACACACAAGGACACAAAAGGAAAAAGGAATGATCAAGTTGGCAACTGCCACCGAGTGGACGAGAATGAGAACAGAGTGGAATGCAACACAAGAGGCGAGTCAATCAGAGATGGAAAGCAAGTTTTTTGACGCTGCAGTAAAGCTAGTGCGTGTGCACGAGAAGGAATACTTTCCGACCAAGCAATCTCTACGAAGAAGGACCATACAGAGTCAGTGACGGAAGGAGGAGTGACAAAAAAAAAGGAATGCAAAGGAATCAGGCGCCCACTTACGGATGTGACAGAAACAAGATAATTGTCGGACGCTTTCTCTACCTAACTTCTCACACTGTCTCAACAGCAGGCGTGCGAGAAGAACGTGAGCCACTTTATGACAACAATTCTTAAACAAAAAACGGATATATTCTGGAAAACAATTTTATTCAACCACAAAGAACCAACACACGGATGCGTTCATGACACAGAATATGCAGAACGCTAACATTCGTTCTAGGAAGCAATATTAAAGAACGGGATTGCGAATGGTTTTCCTATATAGTACAGGTGAATGCAAAAGAAAGAAAAAGAACGAGTATGCATCTTGGCCGAAAAGAGCGGTTCGCGCTGCAATTTTCATGCGCCGTGATTTCTACATAAACGCAGTGATAACTTCCTTGATACTGACTTGCATCCGGTGAAAGGACATAGGAGCCGGGTCATTCAGCCTCTCTTCGGCTGTCCGCTTCCTCAAATATGTTTTTTGCTCTTTTCAGTGTCGAGAAGCTGCATTCTGCAGAAGCTGTATTCACTGGGAGAGTTGCCAATTTCTTGAGGAGTGTGCGAACTTTCGGGAAGAGGGCTTTCTCATGTAGGTAAAGCATCCATCGCAAAGCGGGGAACTTCCTCCTCTTGAATGACTTGCCATTTAGTTTGCCAGACTTCCCATTCACGTTTAGCTTAAGGATATGCGCTGTTGTCATATCTCTGAGGTAAAAAATCGAAGGCCGGATGCACAGATTCAAATTTGCCCTTGGAGGCGTGATTTGGCTACGCATATTGCAAACTTAGCAGTGTTTTTCCGATGGTTTGCAAAGCACCGTTTGAGGGAAGCTTACAGGTCATCTCTCTATGGAATGAACGTGGCTCGCCTGTAGTAGTCTTCCGCAGAACTACAAGCGTAGTTTACCCTGTGTACTCTTTCCGCCACGCGGGCACCTGCCTCCGATACAGGCAGCGGTAAAAGGGTGGTTGGGTTCGCAGAGGTGCCAGCGGGGTCGAACAGGTTAATTGGTCCTCGAAGCCGCCGCTTTCCATACAAAAGTCCTCTGTTCTTAGCTTCCGCCGTCAGGTTGTGGAAAACCTCTGCGTCAGCGACAAATCAAACCCGTACGCGTGCGTGTTCCCACGCCGCGCAGCTATCAGCCAAACAAAACACCTGATTGCTCCTTAAGTTGCCGCTACTACGCGACTGTATAAAAGACGCCCGCAATGTACCGCCTGCTATAGCTCTGCAGCGACAATGACACCGCGCCTATCTTTAAGAAAAAGACATTTCTGCAGGTAGTCCCCCGGTGGAGTCAACGCTATCTTTTTCTGCATGTCCTGTCATTCTTTCCACTCTTCCTTGAAGCAATCCAACTACCGAGTGCCCTGGCCGTAGATGAGAATCCTCGTTTCGCGCAATATAGCCATGGTCGCTTTCGCTCCAGAAAACCCGACACAACCAACCAAGAATCTTTATAAACATAACTGATGCGACGAAGAAAAGTCGCACGAAGTACGTGAAGATAATGTCGTTTTCTCTGGTTTCGAAGCAGTATGGCAATGAGCCGTCCCTACCACGCACAAAGGGGGAGGCAGTTCTACACCTTACGAAACATCGCTAAACCACCACAACTACACTCGCTCACCCCCTTTGGCCACGCATCTCAATAACGTTTAACCCCGAAACGGATTCGTACTGGGGCCGGGAAGAAACGAGGCAACAGGCTTAATTAATGTAACAGAACATGGAATTTGATACATGAGCAAGATTCACATACACGAACAACAATTAGTATCTAACGTGATGATAATCGAACAAGACAATCATGGAGCGAAGTCGACTCATAATATAACACAGGAATATGGTTAACAGGCGTCAATGAGCAGCCGACAAAGGGCGTAAAACAGTTCGCATATCAAAGATGGAACGTCTCAAGCGCGCTTGCTGTCGAAACGGAAGGAATGCTTATCTGAGTGGGCTGCATCGGCGCGTGAGTCTCGTCGCCGGCCTATGGACTGATGCTTGGGCAGGCGGGGCTCGGACGTCGTCTTGGAAGTCACCGTAGCCCGCGGATCATCTCCGATCATTGCTGCTCACATCGGGACCTCGCGGCGATGACCACAACATCATCTCGGCGGTTGGAGAACCGAAAGGCAAAACTTCCACCAGGGATCGCAAACGAAGATTACTTCTTCGTCAGAATGTCACCGCATCTCTTCGCGTCTTTCGAATCTCCCCAATTCCGCCAATTCCGCGTCCTTGGCCCCCAGACGACTTTTCTCACCAGCCCCGCCCCACCGGGGCGTCTCTCCAATGGTTGCCTACGGCAACTTCGCCCGTAGAAAACGCACCAGTCCGACCCGCCGTGCGACTACTGTTTGAGGCCGGTCTCCATAGTACAATCTAGTATAAGCTCCTCTCCAAAAATATAGAAAGCAAAATATCAACATACACAAAACTCGACATTCGGAGAGGACGCCGGGCAGCCTAACCGGCGACACATGTACACAGATTAGCCACCACCGCTTCCATTCCGAAACACTCCAGGTGCAAGTGATATGACACAGTATGCTGTAAGTGCCCGGTGACAAGGCGCGCCTGTCGGCAGTCGCTCCTTTGTGGCCGGTCGAGTGCGCGCCCGAGATACATTTCTAGAAGCTTACTGCATTGCATGGTGATCGAAACATGCCGGGGACGCTCCCTGGCCTTGTTCAAGCACTTATAAGCGGATTCCCTTTGGCGTCAGTACCCCGTCGTTTCCAAGGTCGCCGCCTAACGTTCACGCTCATTTGGGGCCACCGTGCAGACGTCGGCTCTGCTGTCAAAGCGCGGTTTCCGCAAACTCGCGGGCAAAGAAAACCCCAGCGACTCTCTGACCACCGTGGAAGCCGAAAGATAGGATTGAAAATGCCCGCTCCCTGTGTTTCTGCCTCTCGCCCAGCCGACGCCGCTCGGGCCGTCAGCGCAACATTTTGTTCGCTCTGGTTATTTGGTTTTTAACAAGCTCGTCTCATATATATGAAAATGCCCTGCGTTCCACAGTTTTCTGTCTCTTTCGGCAATCACAAATCAGTAACTGTTTCTGATAATTGGTGTTATGTTGCCGCTCATAAGGCGATCGTGCAGAAGGGACGGCGTAGCACCGTACGCTATACAAAGCTTCTTTCTCGGCTCTCTCTCTGCATGGTCTTGGACAGCAATTATCAATGGAAAGCAAACTGCTCCCATTGAGTGGCTGGTCTCCCACGCTGGCCCCCAGGGGTTCCTGGTACGAGACCCTTCCCTTTCGCTGAACGTCGCTCGGGGGGGTCGCGGCTGCGCGACCTACTTGTCCTCTCAGTGGCCGTTTCGGGGAAGAGCAGCTCGGACGCGTAGGAAGGAATGCATGAGAAGTGCGCCGTCGCTTGAAGCGACAATGCGCTTGGCCCAACCAATTCTTTAACGACCGGCATGCGCTCTCGGCGCGCCGACTGGAACAAAGGGTTGAGTCGCAGCAGTACACGGTCCGAACTGCGGGAAAGGCGAAGACACGCTGTGTTTCCTGGAACGACAGGGTTCGACTGGATGAGCGTGGGAGATGGCCCGAATGCCGCAGGGCTGCTACAATACCGATATTTCGATTGTGAGAATATCTGAGAGCGTGGGATAAGGAGAGGGAGAGCCATGATGGGAAAGAATGCCAAAATGCCTGTTTAAACTGCAAAGACGCTGCTGTCGGGATTAGGGACAGCCCACTAGGGAGTGGCTTAATCTGAGGGTAAACAGATTGGATAACAGAAGGTTGAGGCGGACCAGCAGTGGCCACCTCCCCTTTTTCTTTGTTACCGCAAGGTACTAAAGACTGGACGGGATTCGTTTCCCTTCAGTCTATGCTGTAATCATTTAACTGATCGATCAGTAAGACTCCGTACGATGCAACTTCTGTCTGGGCCGTAACCACGCGGTGGTCGAACAGTGAGACTAGGTTCGTCGTATGTAGTAACAGTGTTCTAGGCTCTAACTTAAGAGAAGTTAAGTAGAAGAGTAAGACGCTGTTGATGTCTATGTTATCATTAGTGTGCTTCGGCAAGATGTACATATGACTGTAAATATTTTGCTACAATATACCTTCAAGTTCATTACCTCCAACCTGCCTCCTGCTTCATCGACGTCGATCATCTCCTTGACGGGACTTCAATCCACATCAAGGAGAAAACGAACAAAGAAAAACATAACTATTGGTTTCAATTGGTATGACCGTTGTGTCAGGAAGATTGATACGGTGGTCGCTGTCCTGAGAATGTTCGGCTATTGGGTTGCGATCTCTTGCAAAATTGCAGAGGTCATTCCTGTGCTGTGGAAGTCTTTCTTTGAGGTCTTTCGTTTCGCCGATGTAGCTCACATCGCAGTCAGCGCAAAGATATTTGTATCAGTGCCTTGGGCTCTCTCCCTCGGTGGATAGGACATGTATTCGCAGGCTTGTGAGTCACTCGGGTGCCTTCTTTTCTGAGAATGCTGGTGATGGTTTCGCTAACGCCTCGGACATATGGGAGCGTGTGGTGTTTCTGTTGTGGTGTTGATTCAGGAGCCGGACGCTGACTTTCTCGGAAGCGTTGCTGCGCTTTTGGAATTGAAGTGCTTTCTGAATAAAACTTTTTTGGCAGCTGTTCTTGGTGAGTTCCTTGACTATCGTTTGTTTATCATTTGTTTAAATGCGCACAGCGCTACTTGTACTTGTTCCTTGGTCGCTGTCTTGGGAATGTTCGGACAGAACATCCCTGCTTTAATGTCTGACTGGACGAATTCGGGGGGGGGGGGGGGGGGGGGGGGGGAGCCGGGCCCCCCTGGGCCCCCCCTTGCCTACGTGCCTGATTCCAGTAGACATAGGCTTGAAGGTCTGTCTCTTCAACGTTGTGTTGCTGGGCGGTCGGCCTGAAGCAGTTCACTGTCAACATAGTTGGCATTGCCGCTGTAGCAGTTTTACAGTTACAGCGACTGTCCTCGCTAAATGACTCGGCTTGTACGAATTGTTTTTAGTGCTTTTCGTTACGCGTACGTCAGGAAACTTAAACCGCCCTTACACTTCTGAGCGACAACATTTATTGCTATTACAGCCCGTCTTCCTTCGTTCTACGGTACAATCACCGCCAGTTCCAGTACCTCACACCTAAATGTGGTGATGAAGCTGACGTCCTCACATAATATCCGCCATTTTTTACATTGTGATTTATATACGTAGAATACTATTATTCAACTCCTAATTTCCCATTAAACCTGAAAAATGCACCCCGATAACAAAGGCTTTTGTAGGCTTTCATAAGAAGATGTGATTGCCAATCTTTGCCACGAACTTCAAAGCACAACGCTTGAGTCACTTGACGCAACATAAGCTAAGGTATATGCACAAAAGGATGTGCAGGATTTGACATACGGCTGTTCCACCCTTTACGTATCTCCACAGATAAGCAAGATCCTCAAGCAGCTTGTTCCTCCAGGCAGTATATTCCCACAAGCAGTTACTATTCTCATCGAGGTAAGCAATTCAAGAATTCGTATATTCTAACCTAAGGAATGGATCTTCGCAGCCACAAGAGAATGAGATCGGCTTAACTCAAAGGAATCGCGTGGCTAGTGACATCCGCAATAAGTTTGAAGTCTTCAAAAATGGCGACGAATATATGAAAAGCGTTACAAACCCAGCAATGGTAATGCTGCTAACAGGGTAAGGAAATAATAAAGCATGCCACTTATGTCAATGTGTACACCCACTACATCATTATGTTCCCTAACTCAAGCACTGTACTCAAAAACTCCTGGCAACTATATATATATATATATATATATATATATATATATATATATATATATACATAAACCAGTTACTCAAACAACCTTGAATCCCTGGAACCTGCCTTCGGTTCCCACCGCAGGCAGGTTTGTCATTTCGTCCCCTTTAATTCCTTTCTACTTGCCCCAAAAATACAATATCATAATTACGAATTGGAATATATATATATATATATATATATATATATATATATATATATATATATATATATATATATATATATATATATATATATATATATATATATATATATATGCACTGTGGTTCACCTAACTTGTGCCACCCTTGAAACAATCCGCATGTGGTTTACCAGGACGCAGCCAACTTAATTAGTATGACTCACAATCGCCCCTTAGTACTATTCTATGCTGAGTCGCGCTATCCTTTAAGTTATCGCAGTTTACACTTAACTATAAATATTTCGCCTAACCTTTAAATGGTTCCGTTAAAGACACCATCCTTAACGGTAACTTTGTAGAGCATGTATTACTACGCGAATAATGCATTTCAATGATAAACTGCAGTGTTTTATTTTCTGACTTCTAAAGTTCGCGAAATGTGAAAACGTATATCGTGACTAGCGTTTACGCACAGTGCCGTTAGCACCCTTACCGGGGTCCTGAACCAACCCCCTAGCTTGGTTTTGAAAACAGCGGGGTTTATATTGAATGCCTGTGACAAATCCACAGCCGAAAGACCTTATCAAGGAAGATTCTCTGGGAACAAAGCTATTGCGACCGGAATAACTCTCCCGTTCTTTCACATTTCTGCAGAATAGGGCAGGTGACCAGCATGGCGGCGGTGGTGTAGTGGTTATGCTGCTCGGCTGCCACCCTCCCCAAATAAAGCGCGGGTTGGACCGCGGCCGCGGCTGTCGCGTTTTGTAGTGTTCGTTGCCAGTGCACGTTAAGGAACACCAGGTGGTCAAATTTGCCTGAGTCCCCCACTACGGCTTTTCTCTCATTTCTATCTGTTTGAAATCAAAGGTTTGACGGGAACCCGTCTGGCAGCGGAAAAGCATGCTGATTATACGTGAAAACACACACCGGATAACAGAAAAAAAAACTGAATTCACCGGCTCCCCTTACGGAAGCTGTGTTCACAATCCAGCTTCTTCTACGGCACAAATGCGTTTCTCCGTATCTCGCACAGGTCCTGTGTTAGTTTAGCGCAAGGCTTAGGAATAGGCGTTCCGGTTTCTTCAGATGATACGAAGAAAGGTTGTGGACAGCCCTTCTTGATAGAAAACGGGGCCTACAGTTTCGTGGTCGCCGCAGCCTTTGCAGCTAGGCATGATGTGTGACGTCCTTCGACCGTGTTCTCACACGAGCTTGATAGTTCGCATGCAGCTGTATCGCGACCATTTCGGCTAGGCACATGATCTCTTTCAGTACCTTTCCCCTAGTGATGGCCGCCGAGGCTCACTCGGGTTTCCATCACTAGACGCATGGTACAATGTCCTTAACGCGAGCGTAGCCCTAATGCGCGGCCCTTGAAACTAGCAACAAGCCAGAATGTCGAGCTCGCTTCTGGCGAGGAGGCCCGTGCCTACACCTAGTTCTTCCGGAGAGGCCGTGGTTCTCTCGCCGGCTAGCGGACTACAACATGTTTCTACTGCGTAGCATAGGCTTGATCCGGTGCTTCGTTCCATGTGCGTCACATATCGTCGTAACGCCGGCGATGCCCTCGCCACATAGCGCTCATTCGAATGCGTTAGCGGGTGCCGGAAGAAGGCGCTCGATTAAAGGGCCACTAAACAGGCTCCTACTTTTTTTTAAAGCCGCCCATACAAGCTAACTCAATCATAGAGTAGGTTGCAGCGATCACATTCTGCGAATACGACAGCGCTGCGCGCTGCACAGACGCCGTATTTCAAAAAACAATTCCCGCGCCTCTTTCCTGCGATTGACCAGTCGCGCTCGCATCCTGGGTGTCGTCACGTTCTACCGCGAACAACCTTGCGCAGTTGATTCTCGTTGATTGGTCGAAATGTCTGTTGTCAGATCCTCTGGCCATCCCACCGGCGTGAGCGCAGGAGCAACCCAACGTTTCTAGAACGGGAGAAACCGGTACTGCAGCGCAAGCGTCAATGACGTCAAATGCTCACGTCAGGTCACGTGTCAAAAGTGGGCGGAGTCTCGACGGCGCGCCGCGCCTACCCTCTCATCGGCAGAGAAGGGTGGAGAGGCCGACGGAGAAAACGAAACCGATGCAAGCGGCCACTTAAACCCGTGTAACTTCTTTATTATTGGACATATTCGCAAAATTCTTGCGGGAGCATGTTCACATCGCAAAGGAGCGCAGTTATATCTTTAAAACAAATTTTGGACCTCGGGGTTGGTTAGGGGCCCTTTAAGGCTAGTGTGCTGCACCAAGTTTCTCGGCGGCGCGAAGTGCGTAAAATTAAAGCTGCTTAGAGCGGGCGCACGTGTGAAACGCTTGCCAGAACAAATAAAAAAACATGGCTTTGCTCGAAGCTCTACTACGCCGCTGTCTCTACCGGTAGACCGTCATATGTACGTTATGAACCTGCATGCTCACTTATAAGCCCTCGTTCACTACAATTCATATGCCCCTACAGCAGCTGGTCTCACTTCGCATAATATATCATGCAATGCTATCACAGTCATTTTTGGCCGTCCTGGCGAAACTGACTTTTTTCGATCGTCCGAAGATGTTTCCGTTCATTGCGCGTGTGTGGGTTCCGAGGCATGCGCGCTTACTTTGTCAGTGTGCTGCTTGTTATGGATGTTGCGAATACGACAGCGTGAGGGTGAACCGTGGAACTACTAAAGCTAGTACACCTGTCTGCGCTACTAAAGCTAGCACAGCTAATACACCTGATATGCTGCAGTCCATCATAATCAACACAAATACCCCTCATAAGGTACGCGTGAATCCGTAAAGCCACCTTAATTACTCCTAATCTGCCTCGATTCCTTTTAACGCAACATAATCGATCTTAATCTTAATCCCATAATCGATCTTAATACCCCTTCATCATCACTTGTCTCTCTTAATCCCACTGGTATTCCTTAGTCCAAATTAATCCAGCTTAGTCCACTGTAATCGCTCTTTTTTATTCCACGGCCTTGTTGCCTATCAAACTTAATTTGTTTCTAGTCTATCTTAATCCGGCCTAATTCACCCTAATCTACTTTATTCCGCCATAACCGCTTTATTTGCGACATCTCGTACTGGACATTTCCGCTGCGCCGACCACTTATGCTCTTCGCTTATCTTCATCACTTCCTTCCTCGCACGTTATCCACACTGCGTTCGTCCTCTACTTTACCTTTCAGTGGAGCTTGCTTTCCTTCTGAGGTTTTACGTCTCAAAACCAGACACGTTTTTGAGAGACGCTGTGGCGGAGGGTTCCAGTAATTTCGACCACCTGGGGTTATTTTACGTGCCCTGACATCGCACAATACACGGGCGTCCACATTTCGCCTCCATCTAAATGTGGTCGCCGCGGCCGGGATCAGCAGTCGAGTACCATAGCCACTAGACCGTGGCGGGGCACGTGCATGCGGGGCTGCAAACAATACGGTTTTTCAAGAAATTTTCTCGCTTCGACGTTGATGCCGCACTGGGCCACCATCACGGAATAACTACTGGACGGAAATGCGGGAGCGCGAGCACACGCGGTGCCTACTCAAGGCGTGAAAATTAAACACTCGTGGATTAGGAATCAACTTCTACCGGACTCCGGTAGAACGTTCCGGCGTACTATTTAGAGCTCTTTCATGTTTTAAAACTGACTGATTGACTTGTGGGGTTTAACGTCCCAAAACAAGCTCTGATTATGAGAGACGCCGTAGTGGAGGGCTCCGGAAATTTCGACCACCTGGGGTTCTTTAACGTGCACTGACATCGCACAGCGCATGGGCCCCAACATTTCGCCTCCATCGAAATGCAGCCGTCGCGTCG
>JABSTT010006228.1:0-14333 GCA_013339685.2 Hyalomma asiaticum | reverse complement strand
CATAACAAAAGGGGTGCCTAGCTCGGCTGTTGAAAACGAATGGCCAGAGGAGGTCTGCGGGCCTAGCCAGGCATTGAAACGATAATTAAGGGAAATGAGTTCTGCAGAAATCCGCAAGGTGGTATAACTTTTTTAAATGCGAAGCATTCTTAGCGAACTTCGGCGACTGTGAGCGTATATCTATATCTATCTATCTATCTATCTATCTATCTATCTATCTATCTATCTATCTATCTATCTATCTATCTATCTATCTATCTATCTATCTATCTATCTATCTATCTATCTATCTATTTATCTATCTAGTCGCCTACGATTTTGTGCTCTCCTGGCCGTTTCGCTAATGGGACGTTTACGAAAATTGGTATGCCACAATATGACTACATGCCGAACATAAATGACGAAGTCGTATCATGAAAATCGTGACATGCATCTCATGAGCGGCATGATTTACACGCCACGGTCCTGGTGCTCTCCTGGCCGTTTAATTAATGGGATGTATCCGAAATTGGTATGCCACAACATGACTGCACGGCGAACATGACTGACAGGTCACAACATGAAAATCATGATATGCATGTCATAAGGGACATGACTTACATGCCACGCGATTCGTTAACGGGATGTATACGAAAATTGGCATGCCGCAACATGACTGCATCACGAATGTAACTGACAGGTGATCACATGAAAATCATGACATCCATGTCATGAGCGACATGATTTACATGCCACGGTCTTGGTGCTCTCTCTACCGTTTCGTTAGTGAGATGTATAGGAAAATTGGTATGGAACAACGTGACTGCATGACGAACATAAAGGAGAGGTCATAACGTGAAAAGCATGACATGCATGTCACGGGCGGTTGATTTATGTGGCATGCGTTTCAATAATGGGATGTATACCAAAATTGCTAAGGAACAACACGACAGCATGAGGAATGTAAATGACAGCTGATAACATTAGAATCATGACACGTGTGTCATTAGCAGCATGGTGTACATGCCACAGTCTTGGTGCTCTTGCGGCCGTTTCCTTAATGGAATGTATACGAAAATTGCTATGGCACACAACCACTGCATGACTATCATAAATGACATGTCACAACATGAAAACCATGAAGTGCATGTCAGGATTTTCATGTTATATGTCATGACCGGCAGGATTTGCATGCCACGGCCCTGGCACTACACTGCCGTTTCGTTAATGTGATGTATACGAAAATTGGTTTGGCACAACATGACGGCATGACGATCACAAATGACACGTCATAACATGAAAATCGTGACATGCATGTCATGAGCGGCATCATCTACATGCCACTCGTTTCGTAATGGGACGTATAGCAAAATTTCTATGCCACAACACGACTGCATGACGAACGTAAATGACTGGACATAACGTTAGAATCATGAGATGCGTGTATGAGCGGCATGGTTTACATGCCACAGCCATGGTGCTCTTGCGGCCGTTTCATATGTACGAAACTTGGTATAGCGAGACAATAATGCAAATCCATTTTACGTTCCTGATGCGTGCTTCGCATTTCCTTGAGCCCCACTGCACGTGGGATCTGCCAACTTTTTTGAAAGGGAAAATACCGTCGACTCATTCGTACTAGAAGCCTATACAAGGAAATCCTAACGAATTTCTCAAAAATGGAAGCTTCGAAGCCGAGAAATTCGCCCTTGTCAGGGGTTCGAACTCCGTGACCAACACCTGTCCTGGGCATTCGATATGCCAATTGAGCTAACCAGCCGGCTTGTGAATGACAGCGCGAGAGCGAATCTATCGACAACTCGAAGCACATGGCATGCAGCAAATTATAAATAAGCTCACCAGACAGCTGTCGGTACCGGGTTTGAACGCCAGACCACGACGAATCTTTCGGCAACCAGGAAGATTTCATTTCTGAGAAATCCATACATATTTCCTTGCGTGGATGCTAACTTTCCCTTTCAACAAGCAAGGTAGGAGTGATTTTGTAGCAAAGCAATAGCTCAATTTGCTTGCACCAAAAGAGACCATTACATAAACATTATAGTAGTTCGCTCAGCGAAAGGAAGCTAATTTCTGCAATGTATGTAGGGAGCACGGCTAAACGTCCGCGCGGATAAGGGAAAAATACTGAGAGAGATAGAAGGGAGAGAAAGGCCGCAGTGGAGGGCTCCGGAAACTTTGACCGCCTGGGGCTCCTTAACGTGCGCGGACAAAGGACAAGGCACGAGCCTCTGGCATTTTCGCCTCCATCGAAAATGCGACCGCCTTGGCGGGGATCTAACACGCGTTCATTTTATTTTATTTTTTTGGTGGTGGCATCTGAGCACCATGAGCACTACACCACCAAGGCGGTAAAAATAAACATTCTCCTTACCAGTAGAGTATGTATTTCGTCCACATCATCGTGTTCACTCATTCCACTGTCTACTCCATCTCTTCATTGGCCTCTATATCTTCATATTCTCACAGATCCATCATCTCTCCTTTTTCCTCTCGCCGTTTATCTTTCTCTCGTCCGTAACGCGTGCTGGTAGAGCCGTCTGTACAACGCATACACATGGTTCCCATAAATGCATGTTATGAGAGCTTGAGTGCATACATAGTATTGAGCTGCGATACCCTACTTCAGATCGCAGGTATCCGGGTTGAATTTTCGTTCGCAACGGAATTTTATTTTGCGTTATTTACTTCATTATTTGTCTGGCTCTATGTCTCTCTTTTCGTTTATTTATTTATTTATTTTACCCTCAGGGCCAACTGGCATTACAGAGGGGGGTGGGTTACAGAGAATAATTGAACAAGATTGAACAAAAAGCAGTGAATACAGTTTCATCATACAACTAAAACTCGTATAATACACGGTTAGTTAATACATATATATACTAATACATCTCAAAACATGATTACACAATGTTAGCTAATACAATAAAAAGCCTAATTATACAATCATACAACGCTGGCTAATACACCACGGAACAAGTTATTATCATTTATAGTGACGATGTCACCGGGAAGTCTGTTCCACTCCTTTGATGTACGAGGGAAGAATGAATTGAAGAAAGTTTTTGTGTTGCATGAAGGGATACCCGCTTTGTGATGGTGATCAATGCGGCGGGATATGTGATGTGGGCGAAGAAGTAATTGGTCATGCAGTAAGGAGTGGTCATACATCTTGTGAAACAGTGTTACACGAGAAATTTGTCTACGACATGTTAAAGAAGGGAGCGCAAGGGAAGTTTTCATAGCTGATATGCTCGCAGTTCTGTTATAATTAGATAATACAAAACGAACGGAGTTATTCTGGACAAGTTCAAGGGAAGTTATTAGGTTATCATAGCTGGGGTCCCACACGGCTATAGCATATTCTAGCTTGGACCGTATTAGTGTTTTATAAAGCTGTAATTTTAAACTGCACGGAGCATTAGAAAAGTTACGTCGTAAATAGGCATGCATGCGGTTAGCGTTATTAATAATGTATTCAATATGTGGTGACCAGTTTAGATTAGTGGTGATGTGAACTCCAAGATACTTGTAAGAGTTAACAGAATCCAGAGGAATGTTATTAAGATAGTAAGGAGGTGAGGCAGTGGAAGTTCTGGATATACGCATGATTTTGCACTTTTTATTATTTAGGTCCATTAGCCATTTTTCACACCAGTTAGATATAGCGTTAAGGTCAGACTGCAATACAGTAACGTCATTATCGTTAGTAATTTCTCACAAAATAAATAAATAATTTGTCTTCGTGTCTCTCTCTGTATGCAGCTTCTCTCCTTATTTCACACACTTTCCACTTCGCTAGCTCTACTTCGCTGGGCAGAACATCCGCTAAGTGCCGTGTACGGCTCAAGGTCAAGCTCTTAAAGTACTATGCTGTTCAAATGTGTGTGCTGAGGAATACCTGCGGCGCGTATCCCGCAGCAACTAGAAAAGAGATAGTACGTGCGTTCCGCACATTATAAGGCGTTACACAAGCTCTACTGGAAAAAGATGTTTCTATAGTTTACATACATACATACATACATACATACATACATACATTTTGCCCCTCTGGATTTAGCTACTCGTAAAGAACACGTGACAATACTTAAAGAGGCATTCATCAGCATCGTCAAAGCTGAAAGCACAGTTTTCTTGCTTAAGGCTGGCGGCATTGAGTAGCACTGCTAAGAGGGCGCGTTGGTACGTGTTCATGATCAAGAAAAAGGCGCAGCACACAAGAATGAGAGCATAAAGATGAAGAAGACACGAAGACGAACGGCGGGACGGCTCGAGCCGTCATTTGTCTTCGTGTCTTTTTCCCCTCTAATGTCTAGTTTTTCTGTTATTTTTTTCTGCAGTATCCTTTTCTTGATCACAAATTGGTGGCATTGTTTTGCACTGAAAAGCACTGTACTCACTGTGCTGCAGGAAATAACTGTGTTGCCTGTGGGAAACTCGGAGAGGTACGGTTGAATTGGAAGGGAATGTTGTGGAAGTCAACAATACTTAAGTTGAAAGAAATACTCGATGAACAGAATGAAGGAAAGGCCTCTGGGAAAACATCGTTCCAGCAATCGAAAGGCCTGGAGCCGCATTCCGTAGCTGACAGCAGCCAAAAAAGCCGCGGTTGAGTCTTGATAAAGGACATCACCTAAGAAGAACGCCGTTGATCTGCTGGAATTTCCGGAGTAGTGTCTTTCCATAGCGTTTATGATCAAGTTTATTTTTGGACGAGTCGTTCAATAAACTGGTTATTCAGTCTGAATCACTTCGCATTCCGCGCGCTATTAATATCTCTTTTGCGAAGTAGATTGTTCTTATGAAGGACTACACTATGACAAGGGACAAGGTATGTTTTAAAATACGCAATCGCGACCGATAAAGTTATCCCAATTTCGCTCTGCCACTGACCTTGAGAATATCTGGTTATACTTGCGGGAAATAAATTGGAAATCCGCCCCATCTTTATTCCAGCGACGTAAAGTAACTTCCCTTGTACGGAGAATGGAAGCTTGTCACTTGAAGACTAAGCGATAGAGCGGTATGTTTCAATGCGCTAAATTCAGGCCTTGCTTATACAGTACCCTGCTGCAGAGAAGTGCCATTGGGCGCCCTCCGCCGCGTCGTTCCGCAGCGTACGATGTCACTAGCAGGCAGCTCATGTTTTAACGATATGCTGCTGTAAGGATGATCTCTTTTTCTCGAAAAGGATCAAGTCTCGCTGAAGACACGTCGAACAAAGGAAAAAATACAACCAGCTTGTAGAAATGTTCATCCGTTCCTTCATGTGACGTGCGATCGAATATGTAGCGACCATAGAGAGAGCAAAATTGGGAGTATAGACCACAGCGTTGCTTTAATAAAAATACCTGTATTAAAACAGGCGTATCAACGCAGTGGATGCAAAAACTGAAGTCAGTCCCACGCACGTCTAGCAAGTATGTGAATTTCATTATTACTTTCACGTCCAGCTTTCATAATATGTTGCATGAAACTAAGGAAAAGGATGTGGATTGTGGGTGGTGGTAAAGCATGATATCACTCATGATATCACTGTCATCACTTCACGGCGGAGCTTTCATGATATCGTAATATCGCAGTTATATGACACTGGCATTATCAGTATAGCACTGTCAAGTAAAAGTAAGCTGAAGGCAGTGATAGCGGTAGTGGGTAGAGGGCAACAAAGGTTCTTCTTTTTCCCACTGCGCCATCCAACAATTTTCTTCCTTTCTTTACCTCTTTCTCTATCTGTCTTTCTCTCCTTACCCATGCTCTCACTTTCTCTTCTACTAGCCCATAGGAACCTGTGTTGCAATCGCCCGCACAAAGGAAACATATGCTTTCCATAAATGCAAAATCTGCAAAGACACGTGTAAAGCCTAGTCATTAAAGAAATAAAAAAAATAGTGGATGGCTCAACGGCTTTTCAAAGACGCGTACGAATGTGGTGGACTACCCAGTTATTTATACCAAGGCTATACTGCTTCTAATCCCGTGAAGTACCGACAGTGAAGCCGTAAAATGTATAAATGGGTATGCACTACTATTCCTATGAAGTGTTGATTACAAAATATTTGCTGAAGCAGTTACAAACGGTCTTTAGATTATCACTGGAGTAGTAGCTAATCACCAAACCCATGAAACAAGAGGCCGTTTTATACAGACTGACATGCATATTCCATAGTCAGTTCTGGACTGCACTGTAGACAGTGTAGATCGAGTAGCCCTTTTTGGAATAAACCTCGCCGAGGCCTTTGATCAGGTACAGCACGATTTTCTTATTCCGGCTACCGCGTCACCTACGGCTAGGCGGAGCATTGTGCGAGAGCACACACCACTGTGTTATAAAAGTGTACAACAGGGCCAATTGTAAACTGCACTCTTTCAGACACAACACAGATGAATTCACCCATACATCAAGGAAAATATTTCATAGAGCTTGCATTACTTTGAAACATGCCTGTTCAGACTGTGAAATTTTGGGATTAGATTTCTTGTTGCCTGGATCCTCCACGTTTGCAGTGGTTAATGCGTACTTCCCGAATGGAGTGAGAAATACAGATAATCTGGATTCAGTTACCCGCAGTTGTCGTTCTAAGGCGGTTGTCCTCGCTGGGGACTTCAACTCACACCATACTTCTTGGGGAATAAAAACAGACAGTTGTGGAAAGCGACTGTGGGATTGGACACAGAGTAATAACTTTTATTGCAACAACTGTGGTGAAATCACCTTTTTACGGGGGCGCTCCTCATCAGCGTTAGACCTGACTTTTTCTTCAAATCAATTGGCTATCTCATCTTGGGCAACATTTGACAATGGAACTAGCAGTGACCACATTCCCATTGCCTTGGATATCATGCTCTCTCACCACGCCACTGTCACACGACAACGCTACTTCATTAATTACAAAGCATACGATACTGCGCTGAAGGAGGCTTTAACATCTCTTAGTAGATGCGATGAGCGGCAGAGAGCTCAGTCAGTCGTAAATAGTATGACTTCTCCTATTGAGACAGAACAGTTTTCTGTACGGGCTGGAGGTTCCCCGTCAAACTTTTTTTGGTGGAATGAGGCGTGCACGCTTAACTATAGGTGACAGAAAGCAGCATGGAAACGCTTGGAACATAATTATGCGCCTAAAGTATGGTTGGACTATAAATTTTGTTCTTAAATATTCAATAGAACTGTTGAAGCAGCTTAAGAAGGTGCAAGAAGAATTTGCACTCGCTACTGTCGCGGCCTGATAGAAGAACCGCTCTTTTTAGATTTATTCGCAACAGAAAATCACCTCAACAAGATACTTATTCTCTATCTGTCGTATTATCCCCTAAAGAAATAGCTGATTTGTTAGAAAATATAGGTAAGGGACTTGAAAATCGGTTCACTTCATTATATCGGGCATCTATTGTGGTTAAAAGTTTAGTATCCGATTTGCAGGAGGTGGCCATGGCGGAACTTGCAGATGTTATGTTGACTACACATCAAGCAGCTCCTGGTCCGGATCGTATTACAACTTCTATGCTTAAATTAATGTTCGATCAATATCCAAATGAGCTACTGAATATAGTTAACTGTTCCCTACAGTATACGTGGATTCCAATTTCATAGAAAATCGCAAAAGTAGTGCTCGTGCAGAAAAATAAAAGTCTGGGATACGATCTAGATAACATTCGGCCAATCTCACTTACTTCTAATATAGTAAAGGTAATTTAAAATGTTGTATACGCTCGACTCAGTGAGTTTATTTATCGTGAGAACATCCTTTTTTCAAGACAAATAGAATTTAGGCAAGGTTTCTCTATATGGACGGCTCATGTGGACCTTGAAAGCCGAATACAGCTTGCAAGACTATCGGGAGAGATTTAAGCATTAGTCACATTGGACATAGCAAAACCCCATGACTCTGTCGAACAGGGAATTTTAATTTCTAGATTAGTCGAATCCAATGTTCCAAACTGTATTGTATCTTGGGTTCAGGGATTTCTTTCTGAAAGGCAGTTTTTTTGTTTCCAGGAAGGAGCTACATCTTCTTTATTTAAACAAACAAGGGGCGCGCCGCAGGGATCAGTTTTGTGCCCTCTGTTATTCAATATTTTATTGTCTTCTGTGCCGCTTCATCAGAATGTTCAGCTATATGTGTACGCCGATGATAATGCATTTTTCTCATAGTCTCATGATGTTCAGGAATTATACAAAATTTTGCAGTCTTATTTGTCTGAGCTTGAAGTGTGGCTTAACGGTCTGTTTTTCACGCTTAACGTTAGTAAGTGCGCTTTACTGGTGTTCCCACAAACAGATAATGTATTCCTTCCTCTTCACTATGGCAATGAACAGATACCGCAAGTATCGACATTGAGATACCTGGGTATTATATATGAAGAGAATCTAAGCTGGCAACAGCAAATTGAAGCAAACAGATGCAAATTAGAGCGGGCCATGGGCCTGTTGCGACGTTTCAGTAGTAATAGTACCGGGATGCGAGGGTCAACATTGTTGATCATATAAAAAGTGTACGTACGCCCCGTTTTGGAATTCGGTCGCGTTCTGTTTTCCGGCTGTGCGGCCTATAAGCTATAACCTCTACTTTTGTTCGAAAGGCAAGCCCTACTTCTTTGTCTCGGTCTACCAAAATGTGCGGCCACTAACGTGCTATATTTCGAAGCTCGTGTGATACCTCTGGAATCAAGGTTTAAACAACTGACAGTGCAAACATTTCTAAAGCTCTACGATACGCCACTCTCCCGTTCGCAGTCAACCTTCATTTCTTCTCGTGATTCCTTTTTTAGGAACCGATGGCGACGCTGTCAATGGCCTCAGGTCGTTTTTGTCCAATATATGATATCTGAGATTCAAGTTTCTCTGCAGAACCTTACTCCCCTAAGGCCACACTCGTGCTTGAAGGATAATCTATATTTCGACCACATTTTCCCTAAAGATGCTAAACTCCTTCCCTTAAGTATTCTTGAAGGATGCCTTCAGGATCGTCTCGCCCACTTTCCTGAGCATTTTGTAATTGCTACGGATGCGACTCAAAGAGTGTAGAAGGCTGGAGTTGGTATATTTTCCTCCCAGCTGAATTCGTCGTTTGCGCCCCGACTGCCTGATTTTACCCCTACATTCCTAGCAGAATTTCTGGCTACTGCATTGGCGATTAAGAAATTGAGCCCGTGCCAGACTAAAGTAATCATTATTACAGATGCTTTGTCTGTCTGTTCGCATGTAACATCTCCAAAGCAGTCACCCTTACTGAATATTTTCTCGACACTTGTACCGTCTTACATATCAGAGGTTCGCCTGGTATGGGTCCCTGGCCACACTGGAAATTTTCTAAATGAATCAGCTGACCCGCTGGTAACGTCATGTTTAGACGGCCCTGTGTTAAATGTGCTGCCGAGTTTTTCGTTTATCACAGCCGAGAGGTTTAAACGCTTTCTTCTACTGACATGCACTAAGACATTCCTTCTAGAGTTGGACGACTATTGCCACCTTCAGTTCGCATGGAATAGGAACAAATGCCTTTCATGTCAGTGCGAAGTGACTATAGCGAGTCTCAGATGTAGAGCTCGCAGTCTAAATTTATATCTTAATAAATCTGGTTTCTCCTTAACTAACTTCTCTTTGGTGTGCAACGAGCCAGAAACGATTGATCACTTCCTTCTGTCTTACCGCCGATTTTCTTCACTCCGCCGAATGTATCTAAATTCCATATTCCATAAACTGCGTTTACTTTAACAACACCAAATCTTTTATCTTTTTTTGCCTCTCATGATGGTACAAGCCGTCACGCTGTTTTGTCAGCATTACATAAATTTATCGAAGCCTCCGGAAAATTACGCTGTTAGTGCTGTCGACCACAGGGTTTCGTTCCCAATGTTTCTTTTAGTAAATTCTAATTATTATTTTAATTAGAACTTCCTCCTTCCTTTTTATGTTTTCTAAGATTTTGGCCTTGGACGTTTAATTTTCCTGCTCTTTACATCTTTACGTGTAGTGTGGCCAATCCCCCTCGTGGGTATGTGCTAACTATAGAAGCCACAACAACAACAACCACCGCTCGTGGTCCAGTGGAACACGCCAGACGACTGCGTTGTTCCTGGAGCTCCTGCGGCTGATCTGGGCGGACCTGAAGACGACGCACCTGCCTGTTGGTGCAGACGCGCGAGGGCGCCTGCGGTGAGGCTGCGTGAAGCAGGCATACGCGCTGCCTGCTCATCCACACCCCTGGAGCAGCTTGCGTCGTCATCCAGGAAGAGGCCTAATTGGAGGTCCTATGCCAGGACGCCTCCAGCGCGAGGTGAATGAACCACGAGTGCGGCTGGCCACGGTAGAGCAGCCGTGGGTCGGCACCTGCTGCATCTGACGCCGCGACACCGCCGTGCTGAGTCACCCCCTCCAGTGAGAAGTCACGCGTCGCCGTCGTGCTGAGTCGCAACCTCCGCCGACGAGTCATCGCGACGGCATAGCAGACACCCGGCGATCGATCACTGCTTCGTTTTCTTGTGATGCGTCGTTTCTTCACTCTTTACGAACGTTCCGCTGGTAGAACTTCGCGTACCTTCCTCGTAGCGTTTGTGTACTCTCTCACTGTTTGTAAATATGCTTACCGCGTACTCATCCATGTCGTCCTCACCCCCTCCACCAGCACCCTGTCATATAAATATGCGTTTTCTTACGCTCCCGTGTCCTCGCAATTCCTTTTTCGTCTGACCGTGCACAAGCAATCGTGACGAACGTCCACTAATCCTTACACACAGCAAGAGTTACACACATTGTACACCGAAATCGACAGCCGCGCCTCTCTACAACGGAACGCCGCTTAAGTACAGTACGGCCGGCTCGGCCACGTGATGCCGAACTGCCTAATTGCATTGTGGCTAGAGAGACTGCAAAAACTTTTTCTACGGAGTTCGCAGTAAAGGCCGTTCCACGCGCTATCCGCACACCGGTCCCGCACGTAGCGGGACACCATCTGCCCGCAAGCGGGGGCTGAAAGAGCGGAACAGCAGCGGAGTAGCAGCGGAACGGCACCAAATTTTCGCGCGGAAACACGTCATTGTAAACGTGTCTCACCTGATTGCTGGAAAAAAAAGTAACGAGATACCCGTGTCCTGCATGGTATCGCGATACCGTACGGGCAATACATGGTAAATGTATTTCACTGCCGAGATACAAACACATTTTTCAAATCTATCTCGATACAGCAAAACAGATACTCAAAAGTATCACCGAAACACTATCGGGATACTGTAGTTTCGCGATACTGCCCAGCCCTCTGGGTATCGTGCATAACCAGTGCGTCTACCTCTGATATCCATAAGAATGGCGTAGTGCGAATGAGGAAACATTTATGAAATAGGAATTCGATATAGATGCGGCGGCGGAGGGTAAGCTTGAAAAGATCCTATTTTTACTCGAGCCTGATACACTCGTATTGTGCGAATACCAAGAACGAATAAACTGGGGCCGGATTCACAAAGCTTTCTCTTACGGGCGATATTCTTAGCTACGAAATCTCTTAGCGACAAGGCATGCGATAGGAAGGGTGCGCATTTAACATATTCGACACTATTGAGGGCAAGGAGGAAACGTGAAAGCAGACGGAACGACAACAAAAGAAAGATGTGTGGTCACATGATAGCCTCGCAGCGCTCAAAGCGTCTGGTGTCGAGTTTATGTTATAATCGCGAATCGATCCTCGCTGCACCTCATCTTCCTGTTCCGGGCGTCTGCTACAGTGCCTATGCACATCGCGCTGCAGCAGACGCCCGCGTGGTCAGCGTGAACCCGTGCGCTAGCGCTTTATCAACGACGATAGCTCGAAGAAGAAAAAAAAAAAAGAATGACGCCCTTGGTGACACCGGCTGGTGCCGCCGAACAACACGACCGGAATCATGAAGCCGCAATTAAGGTAAAATATTAAAGGTGGGCAGATGTCACTCAAGGTTTGCTCCTTTCCCTGCCATTTCAGATGCATTTTGATGAATATGCACTGCCTCGCAATTGATTCGGGTCGTTCGTACGCAGTACACTCATTTGCATGATAATGTCTTGTAGCTCGAAGTAAATTGTTGTTTCGCTAAAAAATCTTAGAACAAACATCGATGCAGCTTTTGAGGCCATATAAAAGCTGTTCGGCTTGAAAAACAAGTTCCAAAAATGCATCCTCCACGTGATGTGTGAAAATGAAGCCATGGATGGATTTCAATAAATCCGACATACCGAAAGATACATATGCTTATAAATAGGCCCACTTTGAATAAATTAGTTATCAGATTTTTGAATACTACAGCTATTTCATGACTCACTGAGAAAATTCGGTAATTTAGGTAGTGTTTGTATCTTTAATACGTTAGTAAGTGCTGCTTTTGTAAATGACGGCGTATGCAGTTAAGAAGTAACAAAAAGGAGTGCAAGGCCCCGCCACGGTGGTCTAGTGGATATGGTATTCGGCTGCTGATCCGAGGGTCGCGGGATCGAATCCCGTCCGCGGCTGCTGCATTTCGATGGAGGCGAAATGTTGAGGCCCGTGTGCGGTGCGATGTCAGAGCACGTTAAAGAACCCCAGGTGGTCAAAATTTCCGGAGACCTCCACTACGGCGTCTATCATAATCCTTGAGTGGTTTTCGGAGGTTAAGCCCCAGAAATCATGAAAAGCGAGACGTCACCTCCCCCCCCCCTTTTTTTTTTGTGCGCACGGGCAGAAAGAGCCTTCCATAGCTTCCTTTCGTTGCACAAGTTAATTTACTTCTTTTTTATTACGTTATGCCGGACATTGAGTGCTAAGCGCCTTAAGAGGGAGAGAGCGTTTATCGCCAGCGACGTGAGAGCTGCGTTGGCCAACTGCTATTGTAAGCTCCTCAATAGCCGAACCGAAATTTTCCGTGTGTGCGCGAACTTCAGACGCCTCTGACATACCCGATTGCTGTTTAGCCATCGCCATGCCGAAAGCGCTGAAGCCGAATTTTTCCGCCACCGAAATCTTTGCGCTTTTGACAGTGTCACAAAATAAGCCGTGGATGCTTCGTCGTACCTAAGTCATGCGACAACTGAGGTAAACCTTGTAGCATATAAGACTAGAATATTGCCATTGCTGGAATACGCATGTCCGATATGGAAACAACACACACGCAGAAACATTGCTAAATGTGAACGCGTTCAAAATAGGGCTTTACAATTTGTTTTTAACTCATTCAAACGAACGCAGTCGGTAACGGCGTTGAAAGAGCTGCGCAAGCATCGATTCCTAATGTGCAGGAAAGAATGCGCTTCAACAGCCTGAATGTTTCCTTTCCAGATATTGTATGGGAAATATGAAACCGAAATAGCCAAAACATTAATTATTGACACATCACTTTCACGCAGTGGCCCCAGACATTGCGTACAGCCTTTGAGACAAAACACACATTCTTTTAAAAACTTCTTTATTGTGTAGGCTATCGATGCGTGCAGCAGGTTACCGCACGATGTTGCAACGTTTAATGAGGTTAAAATCCTTGAAAGGGCTTTGCTGAGCGATTTTACCGATTGTACTTAATGTCGTTTAATATTGTCGGAATAGCAATTTATATACTCGAAAGCATTGTCTTGTTGAGTGTTCTGCTGAACAAGTTGATATGTGTATCGTTAAATAGCACCTCGTGCACTTATTTCATTACGTTTCTTTCTGAATTTTTATGGTTTCTTTAAGTTCCGTGAAAGAAACTACAATCTCTTTGCATTTTTTATTAACAACTGCATTTGTGCCTAATATTGAAACTCCTGTTTTGGCCTGTACGCCATAGAGTGGCAATAAATAAAATAAATAAAATAAAAAATGCACAACAGAACGTATCCGTGTGTTATTTCAGGTTCCGCCCATTAGCCGCTAACGCAAGCAAAGTGACGGTGTGGAAGGGCACAAAGGCAAAGCGTAGCGCAGTCGACAATTATGTTACCTGTTGCACTGCTTCCACATGGTCTCTGCCTCTTCAAAAGACTTCGAAGTGTCAACAAAGCACCTACGCACACGCCTAGGTCGTATCTTTCTAAACACGGAGTTATCCTTGAAGTAACGCGCCCAAACAGTCGATGCGAAACGGCGAACGCCACAAAAACAAACGACCACAAAGCAAGGCAAACGAACTGACCGGTCTTCAAACACACAATGCAGGCTTCCTAAATGTGAGTCCACGGCGGCACACTGACCGCGGTTCCCTGTTCACGAGCACAAAGGCAGAGGCTTCAACAGTGTTCACCGCTCAAATAGAGACACTGGCGATGGTTTTCACAAAATTTTCACGCACCGGAAAAGCGAAGGCATTAACAACACATCCCATGGAATCGTAGAGGAGCTCAAGCAAGAAACGTT
>JABSTT010006227.1:0-13156 GCA_013339685.2 Hyalomma asiaticum | reverse complement strand
CGTTCTTCCTCTCGCAGCCAGAGCGTTTTCCCTCGGACCCGGTGAGCCGGTGAGCCGTTGAAATGAACCGGATCATTGCAGTGAGCTGAGCCGTTCTGAGCCGTTCACTCAAGTGAGCCGCTTTGCCCATCTCTAGTTGATATTGTGTGAGAAGGAAAGATACGATATCCCCGATGCTATTCACTGCATGTGTAGAGGAAGTATTTAAACGTCTAGACTGGGAAGAAAAGAGAATTCGAATAGACGGAGAATATCTGAGCAATTTAGGATTTGCAGACGACATTGTGCTCTTTCGCAATGATGGAGACGAACTACATGAGATGATTGATGACCTGAACAGGGAAAGTATTAAAATTAGATTAAAAAGGAATAGGCCAGAGACCCAAGTTATGCTCAATAACCTAGCTAAGAAGCAGGAATTTGAAATCAACGATGAACCCTTACAATGCGTAAACGAATACGTATACCTGGGACAGTTAATAACAGGAACTCCTGCCCATGAAAAAGAAACTCTCCGTAGAAGAAGGATGGGCTGGAGCTCATTCGGAAGGCATTAGGAAATCATGACTAGAAACTTACCGCTCTCTCTAAAGCGAAAAGTATTCATTCACTGCATTCTCCCAGTACTAACGTACGGTGCAGAAACGTGGAGGATAACGAAAAAAACTAGAGAGGAAACTAAGGAGCACGAAACGTACAATGGAAAGAAAAATGATAGGGGTAACGCTAAGAGATAAAAAAACGCGCGGAATGGATCAGAGAACAGACAGGAGTAGCTGATATTATTATATCAATTAAAAGAAAGAAGTGGTCCTGGGCAGGACATGCCATGAGGAGGAAAGATAACAGATGGACAGTAAGAGCGACGGAATGGATACCAAGAGAGGGAAAACGCAACAGAGGCAGGCAAAAGGTTAGATGGAGCAATGAAATTAAAAAGTTTACAGGCATAAAGTGGAACCAACTTGCTCGGGATAGGCTGGATTGTAAATTATTGGGAGAGGCCTTCGTCCTGCAGTAGACTTAAACAGGATGATGATGATGCTGATGATGATCATGGCGTTTTACGTACCAGAAGCACGATATGCTTATGAGGCATGTCCTGTAGTGGAGGGCTCCGGACTAGTTTCACCGAGTTTTATTAAGTGCGATAAATACAAGAGTACATGGGTGTTATTTTTGCTTCACCATTTCGCCCTTATCGAATTGTAGTCGCTGTGGCCGGATTTCGACCCCGTCGACTCATGCTTCGCGAACCAACACTCTTGCTGATACTCAAACTATCGCGGCGTATTACTGTATAAAAGCGACACCGAGATAAGTAAAATGCGGTACACAATTACAAGCACAGTAACGTTAACGTGAATGTAATCAGGCAACTCTTCTTCGGTATACCCCAGTAGCATGTAATACATAAAGAGTAGTAAAAAATTGCATATGTCTGCCGTGTAATACTTTTGTTTCAGAAGCTTATGTAAGGTAGCAAATAACAAATATGCATCATAAACAGGCTTATAATAGATCACGAAGGTTCCGTTGTGGTCCTTCATTCAGCCTGCCTGCATGTAATCACCACACTGCAATCAAAATTATATATCCATTCTAAATGTGTGGGCTTTAATTAGCATAAAGGCTGCAATAGATGGGAACATTTAAGGTAAACAAACGCCTAAATCGGGCGTGCATCGACTAAGTTATTGCAAAAATTCGTGGCAGTTACCCTTCGCATGGGTTAGTGTGAACGACACTACTATAATGTTACGCTCTGTTATTAAAGGATAGGTCCATCAAAACAGATAAATGAGCGGTGTCTGGAGGTATAGTGATGTGGAAACATCGGGGCACCACGTCAAAAACAATTCATCTTGCATGTCGATGATCTGAACCTTTACACCTCAATTCGCATTTGTCACATTTGTGGACGTGCAGTGCGGTGAACGATGGAGCCGTACACTGTAGGGCAGGTAAACATATATATGTGGAGCTGGCACTCTTAAACGCCTCTACAAATAAACAAAACAGTAAGGCTCGCAGTCTACACATTAGGTACTGTCCTAAACATGCATAGTCCTGAAAAGCACAAAGTCACTTGCATGCATGCGCGCCCTAGTCTCCGTTGACGCCGATAGCATGAGCCATTGATGGGATGGCTTGAGGGACGCGGCGCGAGGAGTCGTTGCAGAGCTCGAAGGGTGATGGCGGCTCGGACGCTCAGGAACAACAAGGTCGCGTCAGCCCAGCGAGGCACGCTCCGGAAATGGAAGCAGGCAGGTACCGGCCACACTGGTTGCCACGCGCGGTCAAGTAGTAGTCGCAGGTTAACGACGTTCGCAGCAGATAGAGGTCACGAGGCTGCCCAGTGCTCCAGCCCGGGCAGCCTTCTTGAAACCTTGGCTCTTCGAGCGTCGTGTTCTTCTGCGTTTCCCGGCGACTGTCCTGCTCGTACGGTCCTCCTACTTCTCTTTCGCTGCAGCCGCCGCCACGTGCTCTCTTTTTGTCCGCAACGCGCCGCTCACGTAGCTACCTTCGTCGTCCTCGTCTTGCATCACAATAGGCCAATTTCCTAATATCAAAGTCCTGTAAATTGCTGGAGCACATCATCTATAAATATATGAAGTATTTGTCTGAAAATACCAGTCCCTCGCTTGCGCAATGTGGCTTCCGTTATGGGTTTTTGAGGGCAACATAATCACTAGACTTCTCCCACGATATTGCATCCACACTTCCCAGCTAGCACACAAGAACAAAAAGACGTCTTATTGGGGGATTAACGTCTTAGTTCGCGTGGCTTCAAAGACGTCAGCCACGCGAACTAAGCGGGAGCGACATCAGAGGGAAAATGAATCCGTCTTCGAGACGTCCTACCCAAGACGGAAAGTAGACGTGGAAGAATACCGCCCCCCCTCCCTCCCCACCGGAGATAAAAACGTAGGGCATGGCTCAAAGCGTCGGCGGGCGTCGGCAAAATCCACGGAGCCGAGATGTCGCCAGCTGCAATGGGGCCGGGAAGGAGGCGCCAGAATGTCTGGCACCTTCTCGCCGGTCCTCGAGGAGATGAGGCGAGAGGGTGCAGGCTGGCACAGACACGCGGAGACGCGAAGCAAAGGCAGCGAACCACGTTTGCGTAGTTGGCGGTGGAGTCAGTGTAGTAAAGTTGTCGGCGGCTGGCTCTTCCTTGGTTTCTGAAGAAAATTCCGTTACCATGCTGCAACTGCTGCGCGTGTTAGTGTGGTGGTATTATGTTCGTTCTACTTTCCTCCTTGCGTTAACCCTGGTTACACCACAATCCCGGCGCTTCTGTGACTGGATCCCGTAATACCAACACCTACATCTCGTCGAAAATAAATGTAAGTACCACATTTGAATGGCTTAGCATGATGCCTGTGAGATCATCATGTGTTCCGAGGATAGGGCAAATCGGTCTGTGACAGATACAAGGAGCATTAATGCTATGTAAGATCTAAGATAGTTGACGCATTGAACTCAAAGCAACGCAACTGTGGTTTTATTATTCAGATCACCGTGGATGAATGAATTCTGAAACTTTCTTAGGTCTATGTGCGTGTTTAGCCTGATAAGTGAGTATGGAGTACATTGGCTTCGTTCCCACCGTCCTGTTATTTGGCCGTTACGGGAAGTGAGTGCAACGCCTGTACAACAATGTGGGATAGCAGTGATGTACTCGTGTCTTACACAAGCGAATACATGCATGTGATATCGCTTGTTGTATGGGAACCGTTGACGCGCGTTCTTCCACTGTGGCATTGCCGTCGGGAGGTTTCAGTTCAGGGCTGTGAAACTTACGCGCCTGTGTTGTGGATGTGAAAATCGCGCATTCTTTGTTGTGGCATGTCAGCAGAACTGCCGCACGCAATCATGACGTCTTATGGTGGTGGAATGATTTCTCGCAGCTCAGCATTCATATGAGCATGAGTGTCGTGCTCGTTCTCGTTCACACTTAAACTTTGTCAGAGGCATGCGACTCGCTTGCGAATGTTCGTTATTATCATTTTTCATTGTCCACGCTGTTGCGGTTTTCTGCATTTTGGGGTTCGTCATTCTTCCAGACCGCAAATACCAAAACAATAACAAGACCTGTTATCTGGTTCCATTGTATTCTTACAGGGACGCTGTTGTGCACAGTATTTTTATGGTATGCCATAAGCTGTCCAGTGTTTCACGTGGTACGGATTGGCGAGTGAAAACTTGAACCAGGTTGCTGGGCTGATAGCGCAGGACAGACGTTATAAGGGTACGAACAACGGCGTGTTACGACGACCTATACATGAACGTTTGGACGTATTTTGTTTATTTTTATTATATATTACGGGCACCGCCAGCTTGTCCGGTGCCGGGATCTAGAGGTGCATGCCTATACCTATATTGTCAAATCAAAGCCATGGTGCCATTCAACAGTTTTCTGCGGAACGTGTGACATTTTCCTCCTACCCCGCGACATACTCAATACCCCAAATGAGCCATATTTCGTTGCATTGTACTAACTTAACTATTACCTGGCCATAGAAGGCAGTTTGCGCAGGCGAAATCGAAGCCACAGCGAAAATTTGTTGATGCTATGCACAGCTGTGGTGCGCAGTCACTGTGCCCGTCGATCGCGCGACCTTGAAGGTCCCATTACTAAAGGAGCCCTGCAGCATTTTGAATCTCGATAGCAAACGATGCCTAACAGTCGTGGAGGTTATTGTGAACTTGTGAGCCAAATATTATTGAGCTGCGTGAATCAGGTAATTTTTTATTTGGGTTGAAACACAGCTGTAATTCACCTGCTCTTCCTTCCAACAAATGTCACTAGGCCGCCGACTGCTTTTCTGGAGGCAGATATATCACTGGCTGAACTTACGATCACGGAAAGGTAGTCTGGAATTCTATATTTGTACATTTTGCATTAAAAAAATAAAGGCGATCTGAGTACCTGTCTTAAAAAATACCGTGGTGAGCGCAGGGCCCTAGTCGTTGGCGCCAGTGACGTTACTTGTTAAAAGAAGAGCAGGCAACTCGTGGGTCGGTGCCGCTAGTGACGTCACTTGTTGGAACAATAGCAGGCGATTGCATGATGTATTTAAAGTGAAACTGCAAATCCACTGCTGCTTGCACCACAATAACATTTAGCTCACACGTTAACAGAAGCCTCAACGACTGATTGGCACCGTTTGTTCAGCGTGTTCAAAAAGTGTTCCAAGGCCCCTTTCATACCGAGTGCGCAGTGAGCACGTGAGCATGCCTCGAAGAATATTCTCACCCTCTAAGTGTGAAGCATGTCTGTCACTCGATTTCTACATGCTGCGTATGGGAACGCCTCCAAAATAAACTACGACTCAGTATTGTGCAGTTTAGCGTTCATGAGTGACATATTATTCGGCGGTGGTAGCATCAGTAGATGCTTCAAGTAACCTGCGGAGACGGCCCGAACACCACTGCATATTGTGAATGAGAGAGACAGACACAGCACTTTTGCCGCAGGCCGTTGCCGCAGCTCAGCGGTAGAGCATCGGATGCCTTATCCATAGGTCGTGGGTTCGGTTCCGACAGAAGGCAGGTTTGTCTTTTCGTCCACTTAAACTCCTTTCTACGTACTCAAGTATAATACAACAATTAAGAACCTCAATAACTTCTATGATTTCCTAGGCTTCGCCCTCAGGTGGGCGGCGTCCTCAGTCCAGGATGCCGTGGTCCCTTGCTGCCCGTCTCGGCCTGTCCACCAGGCGAAGCTGGTCTTAAAAATTCATTTTGAGTGTTTATCTATTGCAAGTTGCAGGATATTATGAGCACTTCCTGTAAAGGGCATAGTCTATGACAGAGATTCATTTCAAATTTCGTTCCTCAAAGTACAGTTGTAGAACAGCTTTATAGAAAATAACAGCCCCATTTTTTTCCTTTGCAGGAATACATGCGGTTTATTCGGCGGTTATATGGATAACCAGATAGTGCACCAACTGCGTTCTACCACGGCCCCACCGCGTTTCTGCATTGAAAGCATTTCCGCGACGGCGGTTTCAGCGTGTCATATGATGCCAGTAGCACCGTATTCAGCAGCTGCAATAAACCTGAACACTACAACTAGTTTTCGATGAGCGCGAACGCGAACTACTTGCGCGTTTGATAAAGGTTGCATTTTCAAAGGAGTTGGCTTTTCGAAGTGTTTTGTTTAATGACTAGGTATAAAGTAACAGTGTTCTTTTTAATGTGAAACAGGGCGAAATTCGGAGGCTCTTAGCTTGATCCTGCACATGTAGACCTGATGGTTAATTGAAGTACTTTTTCAGGAGCAGCTTCATGTACTGTGCCAAAACCTTTTTTTTTTTTTTGGCTTCCAACTGATGCTTGCCATAGATGTGCGTAATACAGTGCTTTGTAGAGAGCCACATCTGTATTTTGTGTATGTGAGAACATTGCTTCTTTTTTTTTCTTTTTCGTCGCCTCAACACTGTCTCCAGTGTTTTCGACTTCAAGCACGTATCTAGCTTCATTATGAAACTGAGGTTGCCTCGATGTAACGTTGCTCGCTGTGAGACACTGTGCACTGCATTGGGACATTGCTCATTATACCGATTTTGTTAATATTTCATGCGCTACTTTCTTTGAAGGTCACTTTGGTCAATATTCATTGACACTTGGTTGATGTTTTTGGTTGTCTTTTAATGTTTGCCTCATTACATCAGCTGATGTCCTAGGCAGATTTTCACTTTCATATCCGAGTCATATTTGAGTTCTTTTGTTTATATTTCTTGATTTTATGCGATGAAGATACTGCATAACATGATAGAAAGCTGCTATCACACAGTCATCCATTGTTCTGTCTCTGCTCATATAACCGGATGCGCTGCTCTCATGGTGAAAAGTGCGTAGTCGTTTGGCTGTTGATTGTTGTGTGACTACTAATGCTCTTTCTGTAAGCTTCTAGCTGTTAATAAGTTCCAAATATATTTAAAGTATTTATTCTGCAGTTCCTTTTTAATATTTCTGATTTGATTATTCTCGCATTTCCCATTTTCTTCTTTTTTTTAAACGTGCACAAGTTAGTTTCTCAATAAAATGTTGATGTGGCAGTGTTTCGACTTCGTGATCATTGGCACAGAGGCCTCCTTGTTAGGCCGCTTGCCAAGAAACTGTCTATCCTCCACTGTAGAAAGATATGTGATTACTATTTTTGATAGTTTTGCCTCATACTCTACAAATAACATGCTAGATTGATTTTTGTATTCATGACAACCAATTTTGACTTAAATGCTAAGACTGATCAAGCCTTTTTTGAGAACTGTGTACATACCTTACTGCGCTATTTTTGCTCTGTTGCACTCAGTACCGATGCCTTTACCCACCAGAAAAAAAAAGAGTTCCAGGCAAGTGCGATGCCAGGACTTCTTCCTAGGACGTAACTACGAAAGTATTCGGGTGGCACGACCCCCCACTCTCCAGCACCGAAAAGATTATGGTGCAGCTCGTAACATAGCAGGTCGTAGCTATTACTACAAAGGCAGGTATGGGGGTGCCCCCCAAAATTATGATCCCGTTGACACCTTCAGAACCACACAGCTAATGCCTCAGGGGTGCAAAAAATGTCTTGTGGTTATTTGTACCCCTAAGGCGTTAGCTTACATTCTGAGGGCGGTAACCAGATCAAAATTTTGGTGAGCGCGCTCCGTTCCCGAGCACGATCCCTGCTTCTTTTTTAGATTACGGCTAACGTTTCAGGGACAGCTTTTTGTGACGTCTTTGGTAAGTCTTTAAACGAATTCAGAAATCCCGGTAAATGGGATTATTGGAGGCTCCCCCAAGCCGTCGGAAAGACCAGTTTTTTGATGACGTTTCGAAGACGTTCAGGAAACGTCTCGTTTATGTGCAACAAGACGGACATTAGACGAGATATACGACGTATCCTAGACTAAAGCTTCTTACGCATGCCGTTTCTGCGACGTCGTTAACGTCTCGGATATCCGTTTTGAAGACATCTTAAGTCCTTTGTGTGCTAGCTGGGTTAATGCAAGAAGACAGCGTGATGTCATTTTCATCGAATACTGTAAAGCTTTGGCCACAGTATATCATTACAAACTGCTCCTTAAAGTCAGGGAAATAATTCACGACCAGAAACTTACAGACTGCATACAGGACTACCTAAGCTAAAGAACTTGATTTCTTTCATTTAAGCGTGTTCACTCATCTCGAGGGACTGTTCCATTCTGTGTACCACAGGTATCCGTACTGGATTCATTACTGCTCGCCATCTATACAAATGACGTCGTTAAAGTTACTGCTTGGACTTCTGCTAAATTACGGCTCTATGCTGATGACTGCGTCCTTTATTGTGATGTGGCTAACAGTCAACATCACTTGGAGTTAAAGCTTTTGTCCGTTTTTGTGAATCAAGTGAAACGTGTCAGATGCCACTGCACATTGAGAAAACAGTCTAAATTACTTTATTCTATAGTAAGCATCCTTTAAAAGCTACATATTTTAGTCACGACCTTGCAAGTGTAGACACGTTCAAATACCTCAGAGTTACTTTCCTCCTGATCTCAAATGGCATGCTCCCATCAAGTATCTGACCAGTAAGGCGCTAAGGAAGTTTGGTTATCTCAAGAGAAACCTCCAAGATGAAACTAGGGAAAGTAAACTAGAGGCACACAGATCAATAATAAGGCCTATTACAGAGTTCGCGCCTGTCGTGTGGGCACCACATCATGGCAAAGATATATATATATATTGCTACGGCATCAGACGGGCAATCAAGGTATGAGCCAGGCAAGGGTGGAAGACGACGAGGACGATCTCTTGTCTAGCGGTTGGACGCCATCTTGCCTCGGCTGTACCAGCTACCTAGCGCTCCGCGCTCGCTTGTAAATAAACCTTCGCTCGACCTTTCAACCGTAACAGTTTTGTGGTGGAGGTACCGGGGTACGCTGACCAAGAAGACGGAGTTGTTACCGGGGATCCTACGACGAAGCCGACGCCTCGCTCGACTGCCGCCGCTCGAGATGTCCCATCACGGCAACGACCCGTCCACCCCGTCCTCTCCGGTGCGGTCAACTGGTGTCTGGATGCACACGATGGAGCCACGATCTTTTTCTGGAAAACCTGGTGAGGACGTCGAGCAATGGCTCACACATTACAAGCGTGTGAGCAAGTACAACGGATGGAACCAGTCGGCTCAGTTAGAGAACGTCGTTTTCTTTCTCACGGACACTGCACTGCTGTGGTTTGAGAACCACGAAGACACACTTACGACGTGGGACCGCTTTGTCGCCGACATCATCGAGTGCTTCGGAGATTCCACCGCGAAAAGGAAACAGGCGGAGCAGACGTTAATTCAGCGTGCACAAGTCTCAGGTGAGACCTGCACAGCGTACATAGAGGCGGTCTTGAAGTTGTGTAAGACGGTAAACCCTCTTATGTCTGAAGAAGATAAAGTTGGGCACCTTCTCAAAGGGATCGCTGAAGACGTGTACAGCTACCTGATTGGAAAAGAGAGTCTCAGCTCAGTCACCGACCTCATCAAGCACTGCCGAACGTTCGAAACATTGAAGCTGCGCCGTATTATGCCAAAATTCGGGAGATTGGCCAATGTTACCACAGTTGCAAGCACTGACGACACCTCGGGCTATCAGTTTGATCTTGCGACCACTATAAGGCAGATAGTCCGCGAAGAACTCGAACGACACACCAATGGAGCAACGGGTGTCGAGCAGCTGTGTCGTCCCGACCATTACCGTGAACCTGCGTCCGCTTTATCCTAGCTGTCTGCCATGCCAGGAGTTCCAAGCTATCCTGCTGATCAGCGGCCGCAGCATCGATGTAATTTTCCTGACGAAGTGACGCACGACGAGCGCTCTCATGGACCCGTCGCCACGCATCGGCAACCTGAAAGCCGTGTTCGCTATTATGCGCAGCAACCGACGTTTGACCGCGAAGTCTACAACACGAGTCGCACGTCGCCAGTTTGTTAGAGATGTGGAGCCACGGGTCACATCTCTCGATTTTGTCGCAGACCTGACTTTGGAGCTGCCCGTTCCACAGGCTCAGCGCACAGAAATGATTTCGGACAACACAACAGGAGTGCCTCATCAGCTTCAGATCGCAGCCTGACACCACCAACCAGTCGACAACGCCGTTCGCCATCACCACGGCGACGCCTTACGTCACCACCGCCGTCGGGAAACTAGCCGACGCGTCCAATGGAGGTGAGGTCGCCGGACAGCCTGGATCTCTGCGAAATATTCCTCTGGTGATGGTGAAAAACAAAGTGTGTGTGTTCGTTGATGGTATATCTACAAGTGCTTTAGTAGATACTGGTGCTGCCATGTCCGTCGTGAGTGCCACGTTCAAAGAGAGGTTGGGACGGAAAGTTATGTTCCCGTGGAATGATGGTGTGAACTTTCGCGGTGTCAGTGGAGAGTGCCTTATTCCTCTCGGCATTTGTGTTGCAAGTGTTTTGTTCTGCGGGGAAGATTTTAAAACAGAATTTTTGGTATTACCGCGTTGCACTCATGACGTCATTCTGGGTATTGATTTCCTTAAGGATTGTGGCGCTTCTGTCAATTGTGGTACAGGTGAAATAAGTCTGGATCGTGCACTCCTTGCCGCCCTTACAGACACACCTCCGAAAGACAAACAGTACTTCGTTGTTTCCGATGATTTGATGATACCGCCTCTTTCACTGTCGCGTGTCTGTGTCAAAGCCACTACTACCGACCATTGTTCATTTGATGCACAAGTTTTACCGCTGCTCCTAGCTGCGCCAAGAAGGATGTACTCATACCGCGTTCTGTCGTGAGTGTTGTGAATGGTGCCACGAATCTGTGGGCTTTCAATTGTTCATCGGCCCCTGCTGTTCTTCCGCGCAACATGAAACTTGCCACATTCAAGGAAATCACCTACAGCTCTATTATGGCTTTCAGCGAAGAGGGGCGGTCTCGAACCTGCAACGTCAACCCAGCTGTTTCTGACGAGCACGTCCTACGAATGATCAAGTCTTTGCCTTCAGATGAGCGCCAAGCTCTTGCGCGAGTTCTTCTGGCGCACATGAGTGTCTTCGATTTCGTGCAAGGTGACAAGCCGGCTTCACTCCCTCGTTCTCGTGCTCGCCACCGAATTGACACCAGCTCGGCACACCCCATTCGGCAAAAGCCTTACCGCGTGTCTTCAGCGGAGAGAACAGTTATTGCTGAACAGGTCAAGGACATGCTACAGAAAGGCGTCATTCAGGAGTCCTCAATCCCGTGGGCAGCACCAGTGATTCTAGTGAAGAAAAAAGATGGGTCATGGCGGTTTTGTGTCGACTACAGAAAACTAAACGCTGTCACCAAAAAGGATGTGTGTCCGCTTCCTCGGATCGATGACGTTACCGATTGTCTGCATTCTGCCGCTTACTTCACCTCACTGGATTTAAGATCAGGCTGTTGGCGAATACCAATGCACCCAGACGACAAAGGGAAAACAGCCTTCGTGACACCTGACGGCCTCTATGAGTTCAACGTCATGCCCTTTGGTCTTTGTAATGCGCCGGCGACGTTTGAACGATTTATGGACACCATCCTCCGTGGAATGAAATGGAAATTTGCTTGTGCTATCTGGATGATGTGATTTTTGGAAGCACTTTGGATGAACATAACCGACGTCTTAGCCCCGTCCTTGATTCTGTCGAGAAAGCCGGTCTGGTACTGCACTCCAAGAAATGTCGCTTTGGAGAGACTGAAACGTTGGTACTTGGACATCTAGTCGACAGAAATGGTGTGAGGCCCGATCCACGGAAGATTGAAGCAGTAAGTTCCTTCGAACTAGCGAAGTCACTGCGGGAGCTGCGGAGTTTCTTGGGCTTATGCTCGTATTTTCGTCGCTTCGTACCAAGATTCGCCGATGTGGTGTACCCCCTGACATGCCTTCTCCATAAGGATGTTCCTTTCAACTGGACGTCGGCTTGCGACGAAGCGTTCCGCCAACTAAAGTTTCAACTGACATCGGGACCTATGTTACGCTACTTCGATGCATCCTCGCCTACAGAAGTGCACGCTGATGCCAGTGGAATTGGCATCGGAGCTGTTCTAGTACAGCGTCATCACGGATCTGAGCACGTTGTGGCTTATGCCAGTCGATCTCTGAGTAAGGCGGAACGCAATTACACCGTCACGGAACAAGAATGCTTGGCAGCAGTTTTCGCGGTTCACAAGTTTCGGTCCTACGTCTACGGGCGCCCGTTCACTATAGTTACGGACCATCACGCTCTATGCTGGTTGGTGAACCTCCGTGATCCGAGTGGTCGACTGGCACGTTGGGCTCTCCGACTTCAGGAGTACGACTTCGTCATCTCTTACAAGTCCGGTCGTCGTCAGGCAGATGTCTACATTCAGTGAAACGTTAGTGTAGAGGGCGTAGTTCTCGTGCTACACCAGAATTATAAAGAAAAGCTTCGTGTGCGTGGGCGCAACTACACTCTTTCGCCACGGAATAAAAAAAATCGCAACTTTGTGCACTAGCTACAATGGTGTAGCAAGTGTAGGTAAAAGATAGCCGGATACTCCTAACCACAATAAACTTTCGGATGCAGAAAAGGCTACTGAGGCGTGAAAATACGTTGCTCTTGTTCGCTGTCGTTAGGCGCAAAACAACAGAAAAAGATATGGCTGATTCCTCTGTGAAGGGAATCGGTATAACACGAAAGAAATGTGTATTCGCATAAGCAGTTAAATATTTATTTTTACATCGAGGCTCACTTGCCCATTGCTAGTAGTGTTTTGCTCGTGTGGTACTGTTTGAAATTGAGGAATCCACATTCGCGCATCGCCTCTTTAACTTCTATGACCAACCCCGCGCGGTAACTGAAATAGTTTCCGTAATAACTGGACACAGTCGATCGCAAGTGTCACGAGACACAGGTATCGATCACACTTACTTGCGCCACATTGACCCGTCAACATCGTTACCGTGGTTGGGCGCCCAACTCAGCAGTGTTTTCGTCGCCACCACGCTCGAACAGTGGCAGGCTGCGGAACGCTGCGCACGACGAAAGGTGACCTGTGCTCTATTATAGCGCTGTTGGCGCAGTAACAGAGCGCAAACGCGGCTGTGTTCTTTCTTATCGCGCTTCTTTCCGATGCCCGCACAGCTCCGCAGACGTGCGTCCAGGAAGACATTCGAACGCGCC
>JABSTT010006226.1:0-14298 GCA_013339685.2 Hyalomma asiaticum | reverse complement strand
GCCTACATTGCTGGCGTCCGTGTGAATCATGGTAGGCGCGTCCTCGTCAAAGTGAGCCAGTACAGGAGGCGTTTGTAGGCGCTGCCGAAGTTCGTCAAATGCCGCTTGTTCTTCTTCGCCCCATACAAATGGAACGTCTTCCCTTGTAAGGCGTGTTAGCGGCGCGGCGAGGTGGGAGAAGTTGGCTATAACCTTCGGTAATACGCGCAGAGTCCTAGAAAACGCCTCACTGACTTCTTATCCGTTGGCGCTGGAAATTTCGCGACGGCCGCAATTTTGTCGGGGTCAGGACGAACGCCGCTGTGGCTTACAACATGACCTAGGAATTGCAGTTCCTCGAAACCGAAGTGGCATTTCTCTGCTTTCAGTGTCAGGCCTGCGGACCGAATCGCTTGAAAGACCAACAACAGCCTTCTTAGGTGCTCCTCGAAAGTTTCCGAAAAGACGATGACGTCATCAATATACCGGAAGGTCTATGGCGTTGATATAAGCAAACATGTGCGTATTCTGATATTTAACAACTAATTTATTTATAACCAATAAGGGCAAAAGAAGGGCGCGTAGAGACAGAGTCATCGCAGTATTTCTTGTCGTGCGGAAAGGCAGCACGTGCATGTCTTTCCTGCGCTGCCGAAAATGGCAGAAGTTCAAGCACAATGGCCGCGCCGTGCGTCCTCGCTACGTTTGTTGCGTGCAGCGCAGCATTTCGCTCACGTTTTTAGCTAGAGTGGGTGGTTCAGCCTGTGTTACAAGTAGCTGACAAGAGAACACATGCATACGAGCATATTCCATAGGCTGCACCGGGCTGCACTCAACAAATGCAGTCCCGGCGGGTCTCCCCGCCATTGTGCATAAATGTTTGCCCCGCAGAAATGCTGTCTTCCACGTTTTGAGACAACTACAAAAAAAAAAGAAAGCAAGAAAAACTCGCGTGTTCTGCCGAGAAGTAAACTAGCACGTGCTAAGCCAGCAGCAACTAAACATAAAAAAAGTGTGCGGGGAGGGGGGCGCACGTCCCCTTCTCAACTGACCACCATTGTCACGGCCCCCTCCATGCACATCCATTGTGCTCATCCGCAGTTTGCAAAGAATGTTGTTCTGAACCTGCTTTTGCTGGCGTTTGCTGCCTTCGGAGGGAGAAACCACGGGGAACTTTCCGCGCTCTCTCGTCGTGGCTGCATTGCTACGAACGTGCAAGGTGTACGAACGAGTTTCAACGCCTGCACGCAGTCCGTCTACGCGTTCATCGTTTATCATGTACCGCATTTATCGATCATTCAAGTTGATTGCGCGATTCCTTGGCGAGTGTACCTCCTAAGACAATGCCCATCCCAGCTGTGACACCTGTTCTATATGTACACAAGCCTGTGCCTTTTGGTGAGACTACAGGGTCGTCGCCGAATTTGTATAGCGGACTCACAGCTGTAGATTGCAGAGCGGATGCCAAAATTCGGTAAGTTGCTGGCCAGTTTTCAAAATGGGTCGTGGCACATTTTGTTGTGATGTTAAAGCACCGGTTCCACTTATATATTATTTGTGTCGTGAGGTGCGTAGGCTCTTTATTTCCGAATAAAGAGCCTACGCGCGTTGTCCCAAAGCAGTTTTACTTCATGTAGTTAATCATGTGCTTGTATCAAACACCCATTGTGTGGTGACTTGCAGTTCTCGTAACATTATTTTTTTCTTGCCCGTACTTTTAAAGGTAACGTGATACCGAACACGCGCTCCTTGGTGTAGGACACGTGCGGCAGTTCGGCACACGATGGCATTTTTAAAGTAGCCTTGAAAAGATGTTCCTTCTCTAATATCTGCTTATAATGCACCTTGCACCAAGCATTTAAGGACATTTTTTGCCTAAAGACCCCATCCCTGGTGTGTGTCGTGTTAGCACACGTCTACATGTTTTCCTTTCCGATGTATGCCAAGAATATTAAATTTATTATAATGCAAAATGCACCTATTTCAAGTAATGTGCCGCTTTTAAAGTTGCTTTGAAACAGAACCTTTACTCACGTTTTTTTAAATGCGAAGCACTTCTTAGCGAACTTCGGCGAGTTTGAGCGTATCTATCTATCTATCTATCTATCTATCTATCTATCTATCTATCTATCTATCTATCTATCTATCTATCTATCTATCTATCTATCTATCTATCTATCTATCTATCTATCTATCTATCTATCTATCTATCTATCTATCTATCTATCTATCTATCTATCTATCTATCTATCTATCTATCTATCTATCTATCTATCTATCTATCTATCTATCTAGCGGCCTACGATTTTGTGCTCTCCTGGCCGTTTCGCTAATCGGATGTTTACGAAAATTGGTATGCCACACCATGACTACATGATGAACATAAATGACAGGTCATAACATGAAAATCATAACATGCGTGTCATGAGCGGCATGATTTACATGTAACAGTCTTGGTGCTCTCCTGGTCGTCTCGTTAATGGGATGTATACAAAAATTGGTATGCCACAATATGACTGCATGGCGAACATAAATGACAGGTCCTAACATGAAAATCATGACATGCATGTCATGAATGACATGATTTACATGCCACGCGTTTCGTTAATGGCACGTATACGCAAATTGGCATGCCACAACATGACTGCATAACAAACATAAATGACAGGTCATAACATGAAAATCATCAGGTGCATCATGAGTGACAAGATTTACATGCGACGGTCTTGGTGTTCTCCAGGCCGTTTCGTTAATGGGGTGTATTCGAAAATTGGTATACCACGACATGACTGCATGGCGAAGATAACTGAGAGGTCACAACATGAAAATCATGATACGCATGTCATGAGTGACAAGATTTACATGCGACGGTCTTGGTATTCTCCAGGCCGTTTCGTTAATGGGGTGTATACGAAAATTGGTATGCCACGACATGACTGCATGGTGAAGATAACTGAGAGGTCACAACATGAAAATCATGATATGCATGTCATGAGCGGCACGATTTACATGCCAGGCGTTTCGTTAATGGGATGTATACCAAAATTGCTATGGCACAACACGACTGCATGACGAACGTAAATGACAGGTCATAACGTTAGAATCAGGAAATTCCTGTATGAGCGGCATGGTTTACATGCAACAGTCTTGGTGCTCATGTGGCCGTTTCGTTAACTTCATATGTACCAAACTCGGTATAGCGAGACAACAATGTAAATCGATTTTACATTTCTTATGCGTGCTTCGCATTTCCTTGATTCCCACTGCACGTGGGATCTGCCAATTTTTTTCCTCTTGGGTATATAAAGCGACGCGAAGCCAAGATCTGGGGATTGGATATTGAACGTAAATTCATTATATAGTTGAAAGGAGAACTTTCTTTCGTTATTTTCAAATGTAGTGCCCGATTATGAGATGTTTCTGACGTTTCTTCAATTTCTGCGTTTGTTCATCAATTGCACATAATTTGCATACAATGATAGTATTGTGCTGATGTGCTCCAAAGCTGTGCTAACATATCACGCCTTTTCCCGCAGGTTACATCCTTGCCGAAACTTTTCCACTACGACGGTGAACACGAAAATAGCATATTATCAATTCAAAGTCCAGAAAATAAATGAAATAGTGTTTTTCTCTATAAACCTCTCTTGTTGTGTTATTTGGTTTGTTTAAGCGCATTAATAGAAAGTACAGAGGATCCACTTACCCCTACTTATTACTGTGTTAATAGAGCTTTCGCGTATGCATGAGAGGCACATTTACACAAACTACTGCTGGTCCATTTCATAGTGCCTTCGAATATGCCTTCATAGACCTTCGAAAATGTGAAAACACAAAAATAAAAATTTTTGGAATCCCAACGGCGCGATACACGTGGGGTAAACACTAGAAACACCATAATGGCTGTGAACGGTCGCGCAAGGGGTTGCCCCATGTTGGCGGGGCCGACAACGCGCCAAAAAAGCCTGAATGCCCGCAACATCGGCCAATGCTACCTAGCCAAATTTCGCCCACGCTGGCTGGCCAAATTTCTCCCACTCTTGCTGGCCAAATTTCGCCCAGTCTGGCCGGTCAAGTTCGACCCATGGTGGCTTCGCCACAGTGGAGCCATTCTGCCTGGTCATCATCGGGCAGATGTGGGTGAAAGTAGCGCGAGCGCGATTTGCCGACTTAGGCCCGATATCGCTGCCGACTTTGGCCGACTTCACGCCTACATCAGTCCTGTGTTGGCGCGCTGCCTGGGTAGCTTCGACTTTTTATATCAAAAGCAAAGGTCATGCTACTATGCTTCTGGAAATACCTCTTTTTCTTCTCTCATACATCACATTAATGTTCTTAGCAGGATAGCGCCAGTACGCCGAGTGCCCAGGTCCTCCGAAACTACATTGCATACATATGGGCAGAGCCAGTGCCAGAATTTTTAAGGGGGTTCCATTCACTTCCTGTTATTTGCCTGGGTTCCTAAATACCCCAGCCACAAAAGCAGAATCGCTGCAAAGCACTACTCGAAGTTGTCGGCTGGCGTAGGCACAGTTGCTGTAAACATGAGCTCAAACTTCTACCCGCAGCATCCATTTCGTTTTGAAATGACAGGTTTAAACGACAAGGCATCTTAAAGTGCACAGGCCCAGTAGATAGGCAAAAATAAAAGAAAATGATGACCATTAGCTGGTTGCTTCGTATTCGAAAATATCTGGTTTAGCTGACCGGGTACCGGTGCTGCAATGAAATAGCAATAGAAATAGCCACGAAGGGGCCGACCTCTAACGTTTTTCAAGGATTACACGCCCATAAGTTCATAGGCGATGGCTAGGAGCAACACTGCGGGGACTTATGAGGAGATATAGAGCCCTACTTCGGGCACTTGTACGTGTCCCGACAAGCCCTCATTCGCCGCCAGTACTGTGTACGATAACGAGGTAAAATGAGGTTAATATATTCCAGCTACCAGTGCTTAGGACTGCAGTGATTGAGCCGTAGCGGTATCATTCATTTAGCACGACCAGTTTGCCTTGCGAGTATGCCGCAGTCTTGTGGCTATATCACAACAGAGGAGCAAACATTACTCAATGGGAAAGAAGTGTTGAGGAATCTGAAGATGAGATCTGAAACCGAGAACCCTAACTAGGGCGGCATAAACGTGTGACATGGTCTCCACACCCTGCGCCCTTGAGTGGTGCACAGAGTGGTGCACAAGCGAACCAAATGTAGAGCCACCAAAGGAGGTAAGGAACACCTTAACATCTAGAGTACAGAACTTATTACAACAAAAGACGCCCGATCAGGACACGACTTACACATAGGAGACGCTAATAAAAAAAGATGCACAAGCAACTGCAGTTTATGCCGTTTTCAGTATAGACCAGAACCAATTTAGCGTTCAATTCCAAACCGCGTGCCCAGAGCCACGCCTGCTACCCGGCCCGGAAACTTAACGTTTTTCTTGCCAGTGTTCAAAACCTGGAATATGTGAAATCAGATTTTCGTTGACAATAACCATATCATGATGTGACCTTCATGATATGACGCACATTTTCTCCGACGACGCCTTCCATATGACGCGCTCGAAGAACCACGGCCCCGTTTCTCACGTTTGCCACGCGTAGGCATTGAGGTGTATGGGCCCCTTTCAAGCACCGCATCTGTAAACCGCTCGATTGTCGTCGCCATTGACCACTTGACGCGATACGCTGAAACAGCCGCTCAGCCTTCTGCCACAAACCGTGATACAGCGACGTTTCTCCTATACAACTTTATCCTCCATGACGGCGCGCCTCGCGAACTTTTAAGTGATAAACGACGTGAGTTCCTCTCCGAGGTTGTACATGCACTCATCGCAGATTGACGCATCGTTCATCGCCCCACCACCGCCTACCACCCTCAAACTAATTCAAGGACGGAAAGATTCAACCACACTCTCGAAGATGCGTCGCCTCCAATCATACCGATTGGAGGCAATCGATCATACCAATCATACAGCACAAATGGCGACCACAGGCTTCTCGCTATTCTTCCTCTTGTGTGACGGCGAACTGTCGAGCACACTCGACACGAATCTTCCTTACCTACCAGACTGAACCGAATATACGCCAGTCTCTCAAGCTGCTCGCCACGACAAGCAATGTCGTCAGCTCGCTCTCTCCATCACAACTGCCGACCAAGTCAACAGAAATTTCGACGTGACGTAGACCACCGGGACTCTCAATACCTTCCCGACTCGCTTGCGTGGCTTTCCTTCCGGCTGTCCGATATGGACTCTCGTCCAAGCTCGTCTATCACGTCGTTGCCCAGACATCACCTCTTAACTACATTATCGAACCCGTCACACACCTACGGACCAACGCTGTCGCGGTCGTGAGACCATCCACGTCGAACGCTTGAAGCCCTATTACGGCGCGCTGATACTGTTTTCACCCCGAGTCACTGCGATGGCTTCTTTTCCAACGGGGCACGGACTGCGGTGAAGAGGAACGCCTGGCGCTGCTGCAGTGCGGCCAAGATCCGAGCTCGAGACTGGTGATCAGCTCTTGCCGACACGCGGGCAGCTGTTCTTGTGCCCTGGTATTATCTCGTCACATATGCCCTGCTACCTTGTTCTGCTACCTTGTTTGCTCTGCTTCTTTGAAGGATTTGGAGTGGCGCCGGAGTCACATTTTCTTTATTTTAGTAATTTTACCTGACTAGTAAAGGCTCTACAGGGCAGTTTGCTGTCGCGCAAGTTTCTTAAAATGTTTCCTATCTGCTCACGCTTCAGTAGCCGCAGAAATTAGTTGTTCTTAGATGAATTGCTTCACCACCTGCGGAGCCACGTCAACTGCTCTGACTTACCGTTTCGACACGGCTTATGGGAGTGCTAATATATCAGGGGTCATTCCTGTTTTCTGCTCTAAGGAAGCAGCGCTTCATGGAGGTTGGAGAGGCTCCGCAACTCTTTTTGATGTAATCATCTAGGGAAACTAGGAAATGAGTTAACTCCTCCCCAAACTCACCTTTCGCAAAATATTTTTATGTAGTTTAGATGCCAACGCTCTAGCAGCGTCAAGCTTGATGGGAGTATAACAGCTCAGGCATGTTCTCTCTCTCTGCGTCTCAACAAGTATGCTTGGGCGGGGGAAAAAGGATAACTGCCTAGACAAGCGGGCTCCATGAATTCACTATTTTCTTTGTTGAACTGATTCACGCTTCCTCAACGACCACCAGCGCGCTAGGGTTACCCTAGCTATTTAAGATTTCGCAAGCCGTGGAAAAGCTTTCGAAATTGCAAGACGCCACGAGATTTCCCCAGGTGCGCTTTCGAGCGTACTTGGTGTACTTCTTGACCCATTCACCATGGTGCTAAATCGCTTGTTTACGGGATATCTTCCCAGTAAGCGGACGACAGCACACGGCATGCCAATGCATTACCTTTGCATGCGACACAACAAGCCAGAATGCGCTGAGCGAAAAAAAAATATTCGGCTGCTTTTCCGAGATCAGGTACCACTCGGCCCACTTTTCCTTTAAGGCTTATGGTGCGTACCTTCAGGCGCGAGCTCTTCCTGCCGACGGCATACTCGTCCTACAACTGCTAATTAGTACACCACACGTTGCACGCATAAAGACATCTGTATAGGGCCCACGAGCAATCGTAAAGTGCTAGCCGCGCTTTCTTGGTGTTCGTTTTCTGTGCATTAGCTGTGAGGGTGGCTGCCCCAGCTTGCTTTGTGTGCGGTTAGAGCCAGTTGAATAGTTTGGTGTAGAATCACCGCCGTGCGTTGCGTGGCAGGCGCGACGAAGCCAACTTCAGCCTTTGTTTCGAGGACGCTCCATTAGGTTCTAACCTATAGTCCACCGGCAGGTTGAGCGAGTGTGCTAGGCATGGCAACGCCATGCCACCGAAAATGGAGTGCTAGGACCTGCACACATATCCGGAGCGCGTTAACGTGCCCCGCGCTACAGGCGGCGCGCTGTGCGACATGCTATATTACACGCCGGCGATGTCAACTAGTATGTGTCGCAACTACGCAGTCATATAGGGGACATCAGCACCAGTGGGAGAGTATGCGCAAATAAGCAGGCAGAAATGCGAGAACAGCGCTTGCTGTCAGTATTCGAAAAACTCGATTATTCGGAAAGCCCTAAATAGTAATCGCGTTCACGATTGTAAAGCTGGGTGTCCTGAAATGCTCGTCGGCGTGCTTATTATGCCGTAGACAGTTTTACAATAAGCGCACAAAAGCACCGGTTCCTTCTACATAAACGCGGAAGATGTAGACTCATCTCATGTCCTAAACATGCATAAATTAGAAGCGATAGATTGTGCAGCTGTAGTACTGTGTTTAATAGGTAAGATAAATACAGTGCGAAAAAGTGTATTTGTGTATCTTGAAAACCGTATTCACCCTTCTATTCAATATACCGCAAGATATTCAAGAACCACACATGAATCACGCCGAACGATATAAAGTGTAAGATTTTACCTTGCCGTCATAAGTTTCAGCAGCGAACGCCCCAGCGTCGTTTAGGGTAACTGCTACTCTGACGCTTAGACCAGTGAATTCCACAGTTTCTATTTGTGAGGCCCGCACACAAGAATAGGCCTTCTATAGCTGATGTGGCTCCACCTCATGCGCTGGCGCACCAAGTTGCGTATGGTTTTTTCCCGGATACTCAACTTCCATAGCAGCGAAAGGATTTTGCGTTTAGCGAAAGGGGAGAAAACATCATTGATTTCTCTGCCACAGCAGTCCGTACAACACGAAAGTGAAACCTGTGTTAGCGAAACTGTGGAATGTATAAGCAGTCATCTCGTCATTTTAGGAACGGCAGATGGATTCGACACTCTGGACATGTGAACCCATTTTAAATGGGCATCAGCGGCAAAAGGACATCACAGGGGAATCCTGAAAAGTTCTACACAAGTGAAAGGCTTCGTATGTATGACATTTCTCTGGAGACACTGCATTGCATGCGTCAGAGCGCTGCATCGACCCCCCATTACCAGGAGCGCCCGCAAACGAGGAAGCCTTGCAACCGGAACCGGAACGTATCGCCACCTTATAGTTTTTTGAAGTCGGAGCAAAAGGAGCGTTATTGGCTTGTCGATGACATTCCTTGAGTTCTTGATCCAGATAGACGATTGTGATTCGGTAAAAGAAAGGGCGATATGTTGTGCAGGCCATGCTGGGAACACGGCTTAATGTCCGTAGGGTAGGAGAAAGGGACTGAGAGAGATAACAGAGGAACGCCGTAGTCGAGGGCTCCAGAAATTTTGCCCACCTGTGGTTCTTTAACTTGCACTGACAGCTCACAGTACACGGTCTCACATTTTCACAGCCTTCGAAAATGTGACCGTCGCGGCCGCAATTGAACCCTCGTTTTTTAACCATACCGCGTTAAAACGCAAAGGGACACACAATGCAAATATTCAAGCGGCTGTGGTTGTACTACATTGCCCCGGCAACGCGCCTGCACGACGTGGACATGCCGATAACCACCGCTGCGATTCAGATACTGAGACTACCGAAGTGCTAACTGCCGGCGCTGAATAGCGCGGTGGTCTGCTTCTTTCTATCATTCATAGATGGCGGTACCACTACTGCGAACCAAGAGTAAGATGTTAATTACAGAGTAGATTTTCTTTAAATACCTTCAGTCTAAGCGGACGTGAGTTAGAAACTGGAAAGCGGTCTAGCGGTCTCACTGGGACCCGTCTATTTCTTGTATCTGTAGTGTGCCAGTGGTGTGATCGATAGGGTTTCCAGCTCCTATAGTCGCATCGCGTTTGATCGTGGGTTTGAGTCTGATCTAACGCTGCTTTTTATTGCAAATGTTTGTTCAGACGTCCACTACCCTGACGGAAGTATGACGGTGATTTCATGGTGGGCCCCGGATTAAAACGCTGTCGTATTAAAAGGAGTGGTGCGATTCATCATCATCATCATCATCATCATCATCATCATCAGCCTGTTTAGGTCCACTGCAGGACGAAGGCCTCTCCCAACGATTTTCAATCCACCCTATCCTGAGCGAGTTGGTTCCACTTTATGCCCGCAAACTTCTTAATTTCATCGCTCCATCTAACCTTTTGCCTACCTCTGTTGCGTTTTCCCTCTCGTGGTATCCATTCCGTTGCTCTTGCATTTTCTTTTGTCCTAAGTGTAGTTCTTTTTGACCGATTTAATGCTGGTGCCTTTTTCTACTGCTTTCTATATTTCTCTCATGTTAAGGTTTCTTACATCTCTTTTCCTGGCTTTACTGATCAATTTTGATAGTTCTGCGAATTCTATCTTATCTTTTGAAGAAGTTACTTTCATTTGTTGGCGTTTTTTTATTAATGGTGAATTCCACTGGCGGATTTGGAGCAAGTTTTTTTGCTCCGCGGCCGAGAATTTGAATTCCACTGGCGGATCCCGAGCAAGTTCGCATGTTCCACTGGGCGATTTGGGGCAACTTGCTCCGCGACTGAGCGCTCCGCGTCGATCCGTCTCGTAGAGCCGGATTCTGCCGGAACTCCAGCTATACGGTGTCGTCATTTCCGGATCAGCCGAGCACGGCAATTTTTTTTCAGCGTTTTTTTTTTCTTTTTTTAGGCGCTGTCTGATAACCATGGGCGTTTGTTTACATATTTTGGAATGGCGTCGTTCGACCCTACAGGGGCTGCTCCTCGCTCTGAGAAACAGCAAGAGTTCTACATTGGAAAGCAGCAGCAGCAGAAGCGAAAAGAGTCGTACGTGCTCTACGAAACGTTTCTTTAAGGAGCTGTTTCCAGAGTCCCCGTGCAAACGCCCCAAATGCTCTGCTACGTCGAAGACGTAGTACACGCGTACTCAGAGAAAGAGGTATGCATACTTTTGTGCACGGTCTAACGCAGTCCAACGCAAGGCTGGCAACAAGGGTAACCGGATGCATGCGACAACTTCCGCTGTAATCCCTGCCGGAGCGAGTTTATTTTTCGCTGGCCAATGGGGATCGGATCGCTCCGCGATGGATTTTGTTGCTCCGTCGTGGATTCGGCACACCGCTCCAGATCCGCCAGTGGAATTCACTATAAGTCCTTAGTAGATTGGGACAGCTTACTTTTTGCTTGTTTGTTGTTTTACCGCCGACTTCTATTGCGGTTTCAAGGATTGTTTTCGTTAGGGTTTTGTTTATTTCTTCTACATCGTCATCGTTTTCGTCTAAGGCCTCGAACTTGTTGCTTAGGGCGATTACAATTCTTCGTCCTTCGCTCTGATTACCTCTACATTACATTTTTTTCGAGTAAATAATTTAGTTCTTGTTTTCTTTAGGTTAAGTACAATCTTTGTCCCTTACTAGTCTGTGATCGCTGCATTTTATCTTCCCCACTTCTTCTGTGTCTTGAATTATACCTGGTTGTTCGCGCATTATAAAGTCAATTTCATTCTTTGTTTCCCCGTTAGGGCTTTTCTACGTCCACTTCCTGTTCTTGTGTTTGTTGAAGAACGTATTCATTATTCGAAGCTGGTTCCTTTCGGCAAATTGTACTAGCATTTCCCCATGGTCATTCCTACGGCCGACGCCGTAGTTGACAATCGCCTGCTCTCCACTTTGTTTCGTTCCTACTTTTGCGTTGAAATCCCCCATGACTACTGTGTATTGCGTCCGTACTTTCTTTATTGCTAATTCGATATCCTCGTAGAATTGCTCTACTTGTTCATCGTCGTAGCTCGTTGTTGGCGCATATCCTTGGATTATCTTAAGTTTGTACCGCTTATTTAGTTTTATTACGACGGATGCTACCCTTTCGTTAATGCTGTAGAATTCATCTACGTTGCCCGCTATATTTTTGTGGATTAGGAACCCAACGCCGTAATCTCTCTTTTAGGGTAATCCTCTATAGCAGAGGACGTATCCATCGTTTAAGACTATGTAAGCTTCACCTGCTTTCCTAACTTCGCTAAGGCCAATGACGTCCCAATTAACTCCCTCTAGTTCCTCGAGTAATTCCGCTAATCTAGCTTCGCTTGAGAGAGATCTCGCATTGAACGTTCCAATGTTTCGATTCCAGTGGCGGTTTGTCCGGGTCCAGTGATTGTTACTGCCCTTTGCTGCTTCACAGAGCTGACCGCCGCCGTGGACAGATGTGCTGCAGCTGCTGGACACTGAGGGCGAGGGTTTAATTGTAGACATCGTGTGGGAGGTGGTGGCCAAGTACTTCACCAGGGAGGCCAATTCCTGTTCTGGTGTAGGAGTGAGTTGTAAACGGCACTTGGACGACTGAAAGCCTTTCAGGTATCCAACCGTCGCAGGCCCCCCCTACCGACGTAATCTCGAGCTTATGACAACCATCCTTGCAAAAAAATAATAAAACAAGGGAGGGGGGGGGGGGTTGGGCGTCGAACCTGTGACCCTTGGCGGTCTCAGTTGCGGCGGTTCCGCATCGTTAAACGTACATGCTTACAAAGCATTTCATGCGCGATAACTTCTATGCGCGTTACTATTTTGTACAGTATTTGGTCTCGAAATGTCCGCGATTATCTAGGACGTCAAGGTTATTAAAATTGCTGTGACAGGTAGATCGACGCGCGTGGAAAATCGTGTTTCAGCGAGCCGTTTTAACTGCTCCGTTGTAGCTAATCAGGTATGTTCTCGCGTGCCGCATTCCGTGCGTAGCCCGAACGTTAGGGTAAAAGAAATTATTGAGACCTTCCACGTGGGTGAAACATAAGTTTCTTTTTAATTTTTTGGCGACGTACGTGAACGGAAAAACAAAGCAAATCGTTGGTTGTAAGTCGCGGTTGCATGATGTGCAATGAGTAATGAAATTATAATTTCCTATGCCGGAATGGACGTGCGAAGACAAAATGGAAATATATAGGCATCACGGAGGTAGCAGCCACACAGATACATACACACATATCTATATACAGCGGCACATCCACCTAAACATACACCCCAGGAAAAACACGCAAACTATCTATTGTGGTGGTGAAGGCATATTATTGTGTACATTCCTTATAGGAAGTGGATTCAGAGTGTTAAATATGTCCGAATTTCTTCGGCCAGCTAAAAGATTTGTGTAAAGGTTAGTAGTGTACGGCTTGTCTTAAGGCAAGGAGTAATCAAGGAGTAATTTATATTCCTTATTGCGCTTGCAATGTTAATTTCGGCATGAATCTATCTATCGAGCTATCTATCTATCTATTTTCTCCGTCCGTTTCTTACGAGTTGCTATTATCGGAGACCGTCGGTTGGTTATGTCCAGCGTCGTATGCATGGGTTTCCTGTCAGAGCGGAATACTATGAGAATATGAGAATATGTAGTCGTGCTAGTAGCTAAGACATTTTACTATCTCTTATAAGAAAAACGGTTAGTTTAGCTGCTCACCGAATTATCGTCGGGGCGTTGGGCTGGGCGCGGTTGTATTCCTGTGGTAGCTCACACGTGCATCATTGCTCGTTCGCAATTAAGTGTACTAAATGGGTAACTTTGTATTCACTCATGATTGAACAGAACTGCTTTCACAGAGCACTATCAATTACAGCATTTCACACCAACCAAGGTTTTCTCTTTGTTTACCATACCAGCAATTTTTGATTATTATGGAGTTTATTGCGACATAACCTGTTGTAGTAGACACAAGTCTGCACACAGAAAAGGTGTGTCTTTCATTTGTCACACATTATTGCTGCTGCCGCCTGAAACACAGACAGAATGTGTTCGCTCGGGTCAAGCTTAAAGGGGCACTGACACCAAAATTTTCGTCTGCTGTTTTTTCGCTGCAATACGTAGCTGGCGACCTGTTAGCCATAACACGGCACATCATTTGCTCCAGAGCGCGTCAGATTATTATTAACGGCCTGTTTATTACCCACTAGTTTCAGTTTTGGTTTGGGAGCGCTCAAAAAACAAGGCGCCCGGTGTAACTGGCGCCATCTAGTGCTCGCAATGGAGTAGACGAGTTCAGACACGTGAGCACATATAACTGTGACGCACTTCCGCACGACAACTGCCGCGTGCTCGTTTTCTTTCGCCTGTCGCACGTCCTGCGCGTTGTTGTCGCTGTTGCTGTCATCGTTGTTGGGTGGCAACTACTTTCTTGAGGTCTGGCGTCGCCGGCAGTCTACTAAGGCAGCCGCAGCGAATAAGCTATGGCGGCTATGACGTCATCATTGCTAGCTGCACTGTTGGAGCTCGGCTGCCGTGGTGATGTCGCGGAAGTTGGGGGGTCCCCTTCAGGTCACCTTTGCTGCTGTCGATGTCGTGATGTACAGCGCACAGCGCTCAATTGCGCATGCGAACTTCAGTATTCATTTAAATTACCTTCGGAGCTGTGTTCGCCATTGAGATTTCGTAGATGACATCTGTATGTCCAC
>JABSTT010006225.1:0-13595 GCA_013339685.2 Hyalomma asiaticum | reverse complement strand
TGCCGGACACTCGGTGTATCCCGCACGTACGACCGTGTCCGCCGCCGTTTCTTTTGGCCAGGACTTGCACGCTCTGTCCGCCGTTACGTGGCTGCCTGCGAGTCGTGTCAGCGTCGCAAACGGTCCTCCCTTCCACCTGCGGGTCACCTTCAGTCGATTGACATCCCCGCAGAACCCTTCTTTCGCGTCGGACTCGACCTTCTAGGCCCTTTCCCTACGTCCGCCTCCGGCAACAAGTGGGTAGCGGTGGCGACAGATTACGCCACGCGATATGCGATCACTCGCGCACTACCGACCAGCTGTGCCACTGATGTTGCGGATTTCCTGCTGCGTGACGTTATCCTCCTTCACGGTGCTCCCCGACAGCTACTTACTGACCGTGGCCGTAACTTTTTGTCCCAGGTAATCGCCGACATCCTCCGTTCTTGTTCAACTCAGCACAAACTAACCACTTCGTACCACCCACAGACCAACGGCCTCACCGAGCGCCTAAATCGCACCCTTACAGACATGCTAGCTATGTACGTTTCCGACGATCATCGCGATTGGGACGTGGTGCTGCCGTACATAACATTTGCCTACAACTCCTCCCGCCATGATACTGCTGGATTTTCGCCTTTCTACATGTTGTACGGACGAGAGCCGGCGTTACCCCTTGATACCATGCTGCCTCCACCGCCCACTGCTACCACTGAATATGCCCATGAAGCCATTGCACGCGCAGATCACGCTAGCCAGCTTGCCCGTGTTCGGCTTATGGCGTCCCAAGCAAGTCAACAGCGTCGCTACGATGCTCGACATCGCGAGCTATATTTTTCGCCTGGTGAAATTGTGCTCCTCTGGACCCCATGCCGCCGAGTGGGATTATCCGAAAAGCTCCTTTCCCGGTATGCTGGACCCTACCGCGTGCTGCGCCAAGTGACACCAGTCACCTACGAAATTGCTCCCGTCTCGTCCACGACGGCCGATTCCCACTCATCCAAAGACGTCGTCCACGTCTCGCGGCTGAAACCGTACAACTCTATTTCCGACGACACTTTTTAGCCGCTCCGGGACGGAGCTTCTACCGCCGGGGGTCATGCTACGGCACATACGCGAGTGTCCTTCATGCCTGGCCCGAAGAAGACGACGACGAAGTGATAACCGAACGCTGGCTGTTCTTGCTGTGCACGGTTAAACTCGAGCCTGTAAATACAGGTGTAGGTAGCCTTGTTTGTGCGTAACAATATTGTTGTGATGTTACTCTTATTCTTCCTAGTGTATTCATGTAACCCACTCCTGCAATAGCCCTGCATTGGGCTGCAGTATTTGGAAATAAATAAATAAATGTGCTGTTCAGCAATTTTGATTAATGCTGCCGTGAGCCGCACGCGTCCACTGGCACCAGCGTGTTCCTAGCGGTTTAAAAACCACCTGCATTCGCATACAAAAGTTGCGTACGTCACTAGGTGTCCTACACCAACATACTGTCGCGAAGACCGCGTCGCGTAGAATGATTTCGTGGTCTTTTTTCTTTTTCGACTGCTTTTGTAGAAGGGTGCTCCAGCAAACGAGCCAGCGCACCGCGGGGAGTCTTCTTGACGACGTGGTACAGAGAACGAAGACCACGTGTGTGCGTCGCGGCCAGTTTCCGGAAAGCGTTGTTTGTATTAGTTTTGTAGCAAAGCCGGATGCACGCGGTCACGAGGGCTCGCGTTGAGCATCGTTAACTTCGGCCTGCCTGGCTGGTCCCGGTAAGCCGTTTTCCCATTGGTGGGAGGTAGTGGTGTTCCGAGACGTTCGTGTTGCCGTGGAGGCTGAAAAGTGCTATTTAAGCGGCGACACTGGCCTTTTTTGAGAGCGGACTCGGGGACCATGACGCTCGGCACCACCGGGGAGCAGTCCGGCAGGCAGACGGGGTATGATACCATTTTCTATGTTGTATAATTTTTGCCCTGTGTGTTTTCCAACTTCAAGATGTCTTAGCTAAATAAACCCCCCAATGAGTGCTCTCCCAATTCCCTGTGTCGACTCTTCATCGCTTGCCTGCGCGGAATGGCTCCCACGCCTCTTCGTCTTCCTGACCTTCCGATGCGTCTAACATTCACGGCCCCGACGTTTCGCTACAAAGTGGTGGAGGTTGCTCGGTAGCGATATTCCCGCTCTGAAATTATGCCCCGAGTCAACCAGCATCAGAAAACTACTTCGAACTGCTCCACTTGACGGAACCCCCTTCCTTTCTCTCTGCTATGGCTCCCCCCAAGAAATACCTTTCGTCGGACCGCCAGCCTTTAGAGGCGCGCCAGAGGAATCCGTTTCCGAGTGGCTTCTTTGCTACGAACATGTCGCATCGCTGAACAACTGGAACCAAGCCACGAAAGTTAAATTTTTATATCTTGCTCTAGACGGTGATGCAAAGAAATGGCACACCACTCAAATTCTCACGGGTGCCCCTAATTCATGGGAACAATGGGCGACCTTATTGAAAACGTCATTTACCAGTCATCACTCAGTCGAGATCGCCCATTTACGACTGCAAAACCGGACACAGCTGCCGTGCGAAACTCCAGAGCAGTACTACTATGACGTCGTGCAGCTTTGTGCAAGGGTCAACCCGTCTATGTCAGAAGATGACCGTTTGCGGCACCTTATGCGCGGTCTGCGTCCGGATGTACAGGAAAAAATGATCATCGCAAACCCGGAAACCTGCGCCGCATTCCTCCAAATTTTACAGCGCGTAAATTACGCAGCTTTGATGAGCCCTGCTTCTTGGTCACGCCCGATTGACACCCACTCTCTTTCCGGATTACAGTCGTGGATGCAAAACATCGCGCCTCCAGTAGGGATGGCATCCGCCGCCGCGGCAGTACAGCCTCCTCCTACATGTATCGCCACCTGCGCCGCAGCAGAACTGCGTTGCCCGCGGGAGGCTGCCGACCGCGAGGGAAACTTGAAGGCGATTGCAGACTCCATCGCCTTACTGTCTGACCGGATAAAAAACATCGAAGACGAGATGCGTCGCCCCCCAATGCCTTGGAAACCGAGAACGTCCCGTGCCAACGACGGGCGTCCCCGATGCCACATTTGCAGCCGCATCGGCCACGAAGCACGACAGTGCTGGCAGAGGTTCCGGGATGGGAGAAATTACCATGCGGAGTCTCTTGGCAATCAGGATGGGCAGTACAACCCTTCGGGAGACGAGAACGGCCGGGTTTAAGGGGCCAGCCCGGCCGTCCAATCGGCACATTGTCGGAAAGTCAGCTTCACGCAGTCCCCACACGAGCCAATGGTCCAATAACGTTGCGACACCGCCCTGATCTCAAGAATGGGAATGCCGACACGCTTTCCCCCTTCCTCACGACCCCGCACCAGTAAGCGAAGAAAACCTTTTACCGTTGCTGGTTTTGGATCAGGCGGATGTTGGAAAAAAGCAGAGGGCAGACCCATGGATTAGAGCCGTTGTACAACACCTCGAAGACCCGAGTGCGCCCGTTGTCAGGAAAACCAAAAGAACGGCACGGAGTTTTCGGTTAATTGACGGTGTACTGTATCGGAGGGCGAAAGGCTTTGAGAAAGATCGCGCGGCTCTCGTTGTCCCCAAGTGCTTGAGGTCTGAGATATTAAGTCACTGCCATGACGACTGTACGGCAGGCCACTTGGGTGTCAAGCGTACATGGGAGAAGTTGCGTTACCGATATTTCTGGCCGAAGATGTTCTCATACGTCAGCAAGTACGTTCTCTCCTGCCCTGACTGCCAGACGAGAAAGCAACCGCCGGGGAAACCGGCCGGTTTCCTCCAACCAATTCCGCCTGTAGGTCGACCGTTTCAGCAGACGCTACCGGTAGATATCGGGTCGGGCGCACAACGTGGATTCGACTACACCCTGGATTTGATTAAAGTGGCTCGCCGGCTGCGGCAGGCTCGAAAATTAGGGAATGAACGAGAAAGGCGCCAGCAAGAAAAGAACAAGCGCAGCTACGATGCCGACGACGCAGACGATGAGTCCGGTGCCGATCACGAGGTGCGAGATCCAAGTGGTGATGTGCGCGAATGCAGTGATGACCGCGAATTCCATCAAAGTGAAGTGCGCGAGCGCAGTGCCGGGAGTGATGTCCACGAATTACACCCCAGTGTTGTGCACGAATGCGACGTCAATGGTGATGTGCGCGAGTGCGGTTCGCGAGTGGACCAAGAACTTCGTTTGCGTCATGGTGTGCGCGAGTCAGGGACCAGTGATGCAGTGCGGCAGCGTGAGAGCTCTGACTCTGAAACTGAACTTAGAGCGATTGGAAGACATTGTCAAACGGCAACAACGGACAACGAAATGTCGCCGCTTACGATACTGATACTGACTTGTATTACAGTGCCAGCGAGTGAACTTTAGTGATTTTTGTGTCTCGCGGATTTCCATTTGTTGTTTTAAGCTGTCCACCTTTTAGACAAATGTATAACCCTAGTGATTTTTCAGTCTCGCGATTTTCCATTTGGTGTTCTAAGTTTTCCACCTTTTCGATGTATAACCTTTCTGAAACGAGTACCTCACATAGTTGTTGTATGTAAAATTGTTTTTTTTTTGTACTTCTTTTTTCCTGGGTTGCAAGTAAAACGAGTGGGTCACTCTTTTTCGTAGGGGGGAGGTGTCGCGAAGACCGCGTCGCGTAGAATGTTTTCTTGTTCTTTTTTCTTTTTCGACTGCTTTTGTAGAAGGGTGCTCCAGCAAACGAGCCGGCGCACCGCGGGGAGTCTTCTTGACGACGTGGTACAGAGAACGAAGACCACGTGTGTGCGTCGCGGCCAGTTTCCGGAAAGCGTTGTTTGTATTAGTTTTGTAGCAAAGCCGGATGCACGCGGTCACGAGGGCTCGCGTTGAGCATCGTTAACCTCGGCCTGCCTGGCTGGTCCCGGTAAGCCGTTTTCCCATTGGTGGGAGGTAGTGGTGTTCCGAGACGTTCGTGTTGCCGTGGAGGCTGAAAAGTGCTATTTAAGCGGCGACACTGGCCTTTTTTGAGAGCGGACTCGGGGACCATGACGCTCGGCACCAACGGGGGGCAGTCCGGCAGGCAGACGGGGTATGATACCATTTTCTATGTTGTATAATTTTTGCCCTATGTGTTTTCCAACTTCAAGATGTCTTAGCTAAATGAACCCCCCAATGAGTGCTCTCCCAATTCCCTGTGTCGATTCTTCATCGCTTGCCTGCGCGGAGTGGCTCCCACGCCTCTTCTTCTTCCTGACCTTCCGATGCGTCTAACATTCACGGCCCCGACGTTTCGCTACAATACATAACTTATACGCGTGTGACCTATCGTGCGCTACACACACACTGGCAGCGGCGTTTCCACATCGACTTGGCGATCAGCTGTTTGTGCAATCAGTATGTACCTGCGCGCATTGCGCTCTTTGGTGCGACCTGCTGTCGTCGTATGTGCTGTACTCAGCTACTAAATGTGGTCATCGGCGACAGCTATTTTCCTTGCTAATTACGCCTATTTTTGAACATCACGTGGCCATGAAAACGAATGAGCAAGGCATGCCGTGCCGCAAGGTGAAGCATAGCCTACGCAAGGCAGGTCTCTTTAAAACCAAGGATTTCGCATTTCTGTTTTCCAAATGTTGGAGTTGGACCTCTTACACAGATGCTGCGGTATCAATGTTAAGAAAAAACATCTGTTACTCTGTTCTTCAGTGAAATAACCCATTTCCAGAAAACAGGCAGTGTCTACGCATTTTCTGTTGTCAACGGAGGATAACGCTACGCCTGTTGGCAACTGAAGATTTCACAAAGCAGGCACAGGTGACTGACTGGCAGATGCGGAGATCCTCAAAGCTCAAAGTCACTGACATATACTCTCACACATTCTTAGCATTCCATGCCCTCGATGCTTAAGTTGGTGTTACACTTACGCACATCAAACTATGCTGCGATTGATAAATGAACAGCCAGTCGTTGTTTGAACATCACTGTTCTCTTCCACCACCTATTTCTCTCGTACAGCGTGTTGCAAGAAATACCAGTTAAATCTGCCTGGTAGAACTTCAGCACTAACAATAACAGATCACTATATTAGCAATTTATTTTAACTCATAAGTTTTATTCTTTAGTTCCCATGCATGAAAATTTGTCCCACTACAAGCAACACAACAAACACCTGTTCTAGTATTTTATTGGAATCAAAACAGTAACAACTATCATGTCAGTGCAAAGATGTACATTTTCATAGCATGCACAAAAGTGTTTTTGAACATTGAGCCCATGGAATAATAATGTGTACAATACAGCGTAAATACTCAGCAATTTGATGTAGTAAAACAGTGTGAAAGAACTGTTTACTGATATGGTTTGAATGTTACTATGATGCTCGGGTGGTGCATGCATTTCTTAACAGTGTAGTGGGAGACTGTTTTCGCACTCGAAGCGACGACGACGAAGAGCGCGTGCTTGTGCGAGCCGAACGTGAAGCGCGTGGGCTTCGGAACGCCGACGGCGATCGAGCGTTAGAAGCGACCGAGAGCAGAACGTCGACTCGGCAAACAGACGCATCAGCTCAGCACCAGCCAGGAAGTACTGGGTGTTCCTGCGGAGAACGGGTGACCTGGACCGTGCTGACTGTTCCTGCGGTGGATGAGCGAGCGGGCCAGTACGAGCGGCTGGAGCAGTGGTGTGGCGGGGACCATCTACCGACTCGTGGTCACGGTGCCACGCAGGTTCGAGTCCGGCACAACCATCTGCTGAGGGCGTGGTCACGGTGCCGCGCAAGGTCCCTGCCCGGCACAACCGCCTGATGAACGCGTGGCCCCGGTGCCGCGCACGTTCCCGTCTAGCCGCCTACTGAGAGCGTGGCCACGGTGCCACGTATGCTGCAGTCGACGCAACCGTTCTCTGGGGGAGTGGCCTCGGTGCCACGTAAGAGGCATCGCACCTCGACGCTTTCGTGAGCGAGCAGCTCAAGATCTGCAAGTGCCGGGACACGACCCATCGTGCCTCGTCTAGTAAGATCAACGTGCGCCACATCTAAGAACGTCGGTACTGTGAGTGGTGCTACGTGCTTCGGACATAGTTAGGACGCGCCGTTGGTCTCCGTGGCGTAGCGTTCAGATTGTGTTCTTTGCCGTCTGTTGTTTGTGCATTGTTCGTCCGTCGAAAGTGTATGTGCTGTCTCGTCCTATCGATAAATGTTTCCTTGTCTGTGATTTAGCTGTCTGTGTCTGGGTCCTGGGCCCACGAACCACCACAATTGGCGAGCCTACTGCCAGGATGGCTTATTAACATCTAAAGCCATTGCTCAGACACAGCCTGAGTCATGGAGAAGGAGAGACTTGTCGAACTTGGGCGACAGTTAGGATTAGAGAAAGAAGCGCTCAGAGAGTGGGTGGAACGAGAGTGCACTCAAGCTCGCGAAGAACGCGCTAAGGAACGCGAATTCCCGAGAGAAAGTGTAGAACAACAGCGGAAAGTTCAAGAGCAGGAACTAAAGATTCTGCAGCTAAAGCTGCAACTTCAAGAGAATGCGAGCAGGCTGCAGTCAAGTGCGCCTGATGAACAAGGGATAGCTAGCATGAGCACTAGAGGTATTTCGGAGGTTTGCAGTCCTCATAAACTGATTCCACCCTTCAATGAAGCACGGGACGACCTCGACGCGTACCTGCAGCGATTTGAACGGGTAGCAACATGTCAAGGATGGCCCCGCGAGAAATGGGCTCTTTCTCTTAGTCTATGTATGACCGGAGAAGCACTGACCGTCATAGACCGGTTGGACCCAACAGCTGCGCTGAATTATGATGAGCTACGAGCTGCGCTACTGCAGAGGTTCCGATATACTGCTGAGGGCTACCGCGAAAAATTTCGCAAAGCCAAGCCAGAAGAGAACGAGACCGGGCTGCAGTATGCAGCACGGCTTTCCGGATACTTTGACCGTTGGGTGGAGATGGGCAGAACCGAGACAAGTTATACTAGCTTGAGGGAACTGATGAGCAGTTTATGAACGGTTGTTTTCCGGCACTCAGAATATTTCTCAAGGAAAGGAATTGCAAGACGCTGAGTTCGCTGTGTGAGACTGCTGACAACTTCATGGAAGCGCAAGCGCTCACAAACCTAGGTAAAGAACGTGTTCCCAAGGAAGCAGGACCATCAGCGTCGAGGTCGGAGTCTGTGAGGAGGATGGAGAAGCAAGCAAGTCGCTGCTTTCTGTGTGAAAAGACAGGACATCGCGCAGCTGACTGCTGGTCCCGCACGAAAGGGAATCCTACTAGCCGATGTGGAATATGTCACAAAAGTGGTCACAGCAGTGACAGATGTCTCAGCCGGAGATTCGACAAGGATCAGGCATCGTGCATGATATCAGAGAAAGAAGAAACATCGATTCCTGAGCAGCACAAGAGTGGCTACGTCGTCCTCCAAGATGGCGAAACGATACCCATTGTCAATGCCACATCAAGTCGACCATCGACGACCATTGCAGTCGCGGATATGCCGGTCGTGGACGGATTATTAGAGAACAGGCCAGTACATGTACTTCGCGACACTGGCTGCAACACGGTCGTTGTGCGGCAATCCTTGGTTCCGGAAGAGAAGTTCACTGGAACAACAAGCCCTGTGTATTTATTGGATCGCACTGTGCGGTACCTCCCGGAGGCAAAAGTATTTTTGCGATGTAGATTGTTTACTGGAGAGGTACTTGTCAAGTGTATGAGTGACCCATTATACGACGTGATTTTGGGAAATATCAATGGCGCGGTATTACCAGATACATTGCCGACAGATGAGTCTGCACCGCAGAATAACCTCGTTCGCTTGAAGACCAAGCAGACACGGTGCACGGAATCTGGTGAAGTGACTGCTGCCAAAGGTACGCAGAGAGTAGCTGGTGACCTGGCCGCGTTCCAAGCAAGATCCGACCGGGAGGACTCGAATGAGTTTCCACGTGACGACTCATTGGACGCGAGTCCTGAACCCAAGAAAGTCCTAGCTGGAAAAACAGTAGAAACGAAGGAAGAGAGGCATACTCCTTTACCTGTGATGCCACACCCTGCATTACGCGTAGAAAGTGAGACGCTTAGAAAATATCAGGCGGAGGACGAAACGTTGCAAAACTGTTTTGAGGTGGTGGGCAAGAAAATCGTGTCGAACAATCGGGAGACGGTGTTCTTCATCCGTGACGGAATTTTATTCCGCAAGCACAAGCTGCCTGGTGAAACCGAGTTGGAGCAACTGGTAGTGCCACGACAACTGCGAGAAATGGTGCTGAAACTAGCACACGAAGGCATCTTAGCCGGCCATCAAGGCATTACGAAAACAGTAAGCAGAGTTACTGGAGACTTCTACTGGCCAAGTGTGCAGTCCGACACCAAGCGCTTCGTGAAATCTTGTGACGTATGTCAACGGACAGTTCCACGTCACTTGGTGGGACGTGCCCCTTTGGGCACCACGCCTATTATCGAGACACCTTTTACAAGAGTTGGCATTGATATAATCGGTCCATTGTCACCGACCTCTGAAAAGGGCAATCGATATATATTGACCATGATAGATTTTGCGACGCGATACCCCGACGCGGTTGCACTGCCTTCCATTGAATCGAGACAGGTTGCAGAGGGTCTCCTAGAAATGTTTTCACGCGTCGGCATACCAAGGGAGATCATCAGTGACCGCGGACATCTTTTATGTCAGCTGTCATGAAGGAGTTCAGTCGACTGCTTTCGTTCAAACAGCTACCCACCACGCCATACCACCCCATGGCTAATGGTCTTATTGAGCGCTTTAATGGCACATTAAAACGCATGATAGGGCGTATGTGTCAAGAGCGTCCAAAAAGCTGGGATCGCTACCTCGGACCATTACTGTTCGCTTACAGAGAGCTTCCTCAATGTAGCACTGGGTTCTCTCCATTCGAATTACTATATGGAAGATACGTACGAGGGCCTATGGCAATTCTCAAGGAACTCTGGACGAACGCTTGCCTCGATAAAGAGACCAAGACGACATATACGCATATGATGGAGTTACGGCGACGATTAGAACATACCTGTTCACTTGCACACGAAGAACTGCAAAAAGCGAAGAAGCTGCAGAAAGGCTACTACGACAAAAAAGCGAGAAGCGCGTACTTGTTCCTGGTGACCAGGTGCTGGTACTCTTACCAGCCGATACTAACAAGCTGGTGCTCTCTTGGAAGGGTCCTTTTCCTGTCATCGAGAAACGCAGCGAACTCGATTACCTTGTCAACCTCGGCAGCAAGGTCACGCTCTTTCATATTAATATGTTAAAGAAGTATGAAGAGCGCAAGCCACTGTGCGAACAGACGGTTGCAGGTGTTACTACAACGTTGCCAAGTGACACCGCGATAGTTGAAGGTCCGTCTGACGAAATACCACATATCACAATAGGACAGACGAGTAAGAGCATTACTGACAAGATCCAAGCGGCGATGCAACCTAAAACCAAAAAGGAGCTAAAAGCCTTCCTGGGCCTTTCGGGCTACTATCGTGACTTTGTGCCTCATTACGCTGAGTTGACATTCGCACTGACGGAACTTACAAAGAAAGGATGCCCGAATAAGTTACCATGGGGTGAAGAACACGAAAGAGCGTTTCGAGACGTGCAGAAACTCTTATCAACACAACCTGTGCTGAAATCGCCAGACTTGCATAAACCATTTGTTCTGCGCACGGATGCGTCTTCACGGAGCTTAGGAGCAGTACTACTCCAGGAGCACGAAGGCCGTCTGCACCCAGTCTCCTACGCGAGCCGCAAATTAATGCCACGCGAAGCAGCCTATTCTACAATCGAAAGGGAAGGCCTTGCCGTAGTTTGGGCTGTTCGCAAATATCACATTTTTCTATATGGCAAGCCTTTCACCTTGCAGTGCGACCATCAGCCACTGACATACATTCAGTCAGCGAAACACTTAAATAACAGAGTGCTACGGTGGAGTTTGCTTCTTATGGAGTACGACTTTCACGTAGAACACCTTCGCGGTGTGGACAATGTTGGTGCTGACTATATGAGCCGTGCGGCTTTAATGACCAGTAATCTTTACCGTTGTACACGAACCTTTTTTTTTCTGCTTCTCACCATAGCGCAGTGTGCTTCTTGCATTGATGGACCTTCACGCTGTGTTTCAAATGGTGTTTTATAGACACTTGCGTGTTACGTGTACAACGTACTGCAGTTGGGGGGAAGTGTAGTGGGAGACTGTTTTCGCACTCGAAGCGACGACGACGAAGAGCGCGTGCTTGTGCGAGCCGAACGGGAAGCGCGTGGGCTTCGGAACGCCGACGGCGATCGAGCGTTAGAAGCGACCGAGAGCGGAACGTCAACTCGGCAAACAGACGCATCAGCTCAGCACCAGCCAGGAAGTACTGGGTGTTCCTGCGGAGAACGGGGTGAGCTGGACCGTGCTGACTGTTCCTGCGGTGGATGAGCGAGCGGGCCAGTACGAGCGGCTGGAGCAGTGGTGTGGCCGGGGACCATCTACCGACTCGTGGTCACGGTGCCACGCAGGTTCGAGTCCGGCACAACCATCTGCTGAGGGCGTGGTCACGGTGCCGCGCAAGGTCCCTGCCCGGCACAAGCGCCTGATGAACGCGTGGCCCCGGTGCCGCGCACGTTCCCGTCTAGCCGCCTACTGAGAGCGTGGCCACGGTGCCACGTATGCTGCAGTCGACGCAACCGTTCTCTGAGGGAGTGGCCTCGGTGCCACGTAAGAGGCATCGCACCTCGACGCTTTCGTGAGCGAGCAGCTCAAGATCTGCACGTGCCGGGCGGGACACGACCCATCGTGCCTCGTCTACTGAGATCAACGTGCGCCGCATCTAAGAACGTCGGTACTGTGAGTCGTGCTACGTGCTTCGGACATAGTTAGGACGCGCCGTTGGTCTCCGTAGCGTAGCGTTCAGGTTGTGTTCTTTGCCGTCTGTTGTTTGTGCATTGTTCGTCCGTCGAAAGTGTATGTGCTGTCTCGTCCTATCGATAAATGTTTCCTTGTCTGTGATTTAGCTGTCTGTGTCTGAGTCCTGGGCCCACGAACCACCACAAACAGTGTACCAATGTGTTCGTACGTTTCTAAGAGATGACAAGCACAAAGTACATAGAGTCTGCAAACACACAATGGTAATTACATAGGCTAAGTCTAGCATCACTTTTTAACTAATACACGACTAATACACAACTTTAACTAATACACAACTACAGCTCACTTATAATCCCACTGTCAATAATGGGCATGCCTACATTAGTGCACTCAACTGCTTACGTGCTAGCTGGTGCTATGAGTTGTGACCAGATGAATTATTAAATGTGAAGCACTTCTTGGTGAACATACTTACTATCTATCTATCTATCTATCTATCTATCTATCTATCTATCTCATTTGCCTGGTAGGCCCCAACATTTTGGAGGTAAGGTATAAATGTGTGACTAACACGAATGACAAATATTTGATATTGCTAACCTGATATTGGCACATACCTTCATGCATGAACCGCCGACGCTGGCTCATACGCGTTGTGTGTGAAGAAGAAGAAGAGAACGTTGTTGGTCGAACTCCGGACTGCAGGCTTCAGGCTTCCTCTTATTGGGTCCTCTTATTTGGTGGACTTCAGGCTGCCACTTATTTGGGTCCGTGACATTATTGGTGGAGGTGCTGGGTATATGCTCCAACGCTCCGAAGCTTCTACCATCACTCTTAGCGTCTTGGAGACAAGCAAGCCACGGCCGTCGACAGCCAGGAACAGTCGTCGTCTCCAAGGACTGCCCCCTGAATTCGGCCCTTTGTCGTCGAGACTAGAGAAGATGTATACAGTCAGCCAGGCAAGCCAAACCCATAATACCCAATCTTCTGCCCCGCCGTATGTTCTTCACGCGCCACAGACGCCTAGATCGTTCCACGGCGACATCTTTGAGGATGTTGAAGACTGGCTCGACCACTTCGACCGAGTCGCCAGCATCAATGAATGGGATGAAGCTCGGAAACTACGACGCGTTTACTTCGCGTTGGAAGATTCCGCCAAGACTTGGTACGAGAACCATGAGGGTTCGTTTGTGACGTGGGCAGATTTTAGCCGCGAGATCCGCGATGCGTACCGCAGCGCCGAAAGGAAGGAAAGGGCTGAAGAGGCCATCTCCTGCAGAAACCAGCGACCGAACGAGAGGGTGTCGATGTTCGGTCGAGGACATGCTTCGTCTTTTCAGGCGCGCAGACCCTGCCATGTCAGAAGACAAGATACGACATCTGATGCGCGGGGTGAAGGAACAGCTTTTCGCCGGACTAGTACGGAATCCACCAACTACCGTAGCCGAGTTTGTGAGTGAGGCGACCACGATAAAGCGTACTCTTCAGCAACGGTCGTCGCAGTAACCAACGTCCTGACGTCACGGCTGCACACTGTTCTATCGGCTCGGATAGCGAGAGGCATGCCCTTGCGGAATTCATACGAAGTATTGTGCGTGAAGAACTCCGTCAACTGCAAGCGGTCGGACCACAACCACACGTGTCAGCCATTACTGACGTCATCCGGAACGAAATCCGACAGGCGGTGCAGCCACCGCTCACGCCACTGGCGCCGTCACCGTCACCTGAGGTGCCCGTCCTAACATATGCGTCGGCAGTCCGTGCAC